>OY796884.1:3034974-3191137 GCA_963680785.1 Diplosoma virens
GTGGCACGCAACTCGTTCCATCTGTGTCTACTCGAGGCAACTTTTATCAAAACCAAACATCCGGTTTTATGTAAGCAAAAGGAATTTGTTTACACATTGAAACTTTTCAAATAACCTAAAGTTGCGAGTAACAGTGTTCCTCCTTGGTAATTGCACATAGTGCGTTTCTCCTTTCCAAGAACATCCTTTATTGCACCACACTGTGCAATTGTGCCTTTCTCCTTTCCGAGACTGCAGCACCTTTCTCCCAACTGTTGAGACTATAAATACCTTGATTTTCTCTGGTTCGTCCCATTTTGACGCGGTTGCCACTGATGAGAGCGTCACGAAAAGCTTATGGCTCCGAAAAAATCGACTTTGTTTAAAGCGATATTAAAATTCTGTACCACAAAGAAGCTCTTTAAATAATTTTTAATGTTTGTTTAATAAAATGAAAAATGCTGAATCCATTATGACTGCTTTTCTCAATTGTTGTCTGGAATCGGACGTTATATCACATAATACGAGAGCAGCGCTCCAAGGCGCGCGATTATTATCTTATAATAAAACTACGAATTACTTTTAACGGGAATAAACTACATCGTTATGATTAAAATTATTAGTAATGAAGTGTGACACAGTGAAATGTTTGTATATAGCCTAAATATTTTCTTATAATCTTTAAATGAGATATGGGTTACTGAAATGCCAATGATGGGTAACTCTGTGACCCGCGGATCAGTGGTTCGCCACCCTTGTAATAGAACATAAAGGGATATGCATGAGCTTAAATGACCCCAATGTTAGTTTTAGTTTTAATTATGCAAATTTTACCAAAGATAAGGTTTGCCAAAGGTTTAAAAATTGATTTAATTTTTTGAATTTTTGTCTACTATTACATTTGAAGGCCCTATTTCTAAAAGTACCTAAGTCACATTTTGAAAAAAATGAGATAAGTGAAGAAAAATGCTTCTCTATATCCCAGAAATATTTGGACAAAAAATTGTTCTTGGATAACGTGCCTAGGTCTCATTTTGAATGACCCGAGAGTTTAAAATCTCAACGTTTTTTTCTTCTAAAAATACCTAAGTTAAACTTTTTTAAGCCAAAAATACCTAAGTCATTTGACAGCTTCAAGAACAGTGGTACATATGTCTACCATGATCGTAATTGTAACGTAACAAAAGCAATTTTTTGAAAGCATTATAAATTTAATTTTTAGTTAATTGTGATATCATTATTGATCCATTGTCATTTCATTTTAAACTCAAATTCTTATATCCTTTAAAGGGTTAGACACATTGTCTGAAGACACACTAGCAAAGCAGTCTTTGCTAAACTATATTTTTTAAAGCTTTAATTTATAAAATTAGAATTAGTAACTTTAAAAAGTTGATTAAATTGAGTTATTAGGCTAATATAACAGTAACATAAGTTGTTGCAATAAAGTATTAAAAGAAAATTTGTAAGAGGGTTTTTAAATAAGCTCATGTCGAATTATTGAAAACTAGATTGTTTTTTCAATCTTTTAACAGTTTAATGCTGCTTCTGTTATAATGTTATTAATGCTACTATTCTTTTTTTTATTGTCAAAGTTAATTTTTTGTTAAATTAAAATAAAGTTAAAAAGCTTAATAGTCAGATTAAAATTATATTTTATCATTTATTCATTATTTCTTAATTTTTTAAAGAAGTTTTTGAGAGTTAATTGATTTTTTCAAGTGATTTTTAAAATTGAAAGAAATATGGACCTGCATGCACTGATTAATCCTACTAAAGCTAAAAAAAGAAAATTAAATCCATCTCTTTGGAAAAAATCAAAAGTCAAGGCTGCTAAAGTTCGAGGTAAGAAGACTTAATTTTAAAATTCAAATTATTTGATTTATCCTACTTATAAAAGAGTTTTTTGGGTTCACTCAAGAAGTTACCCAAGGCGATTGTTGGGATAAAACTAACCCGAAATCCCTCTTTGAACACCAGGATAGAATAAAGAAACAAACAGAAAAAGGATCTCTTAAGCAGTGCTGGATATTGGGTGAGGCGAATGAGGTAGTTGCCTTGGACCCCCTCGAAAATACCGCATATAGTCTCATTTTGCTGTATAAGTTTTTTTAGAGATCAATAAGAAGTTGAAACAAAAAGTGGGAAATAGGAGATCGATCCGAAGTGAAGAGTTTTTTTTTAAAGATGACCATGTGTTTTGGAAAAAAATAGCGAAAAGAGAGATCAAATCAAAGTGAAGATCTTTTTTTTTTAGAGATCACTATGATTTTGGAAAAAAAAGGGGTACGAGATCAAAACCCTTTTTTATTCTAGAGTACATCCATCAAGTTTTGGAAATCCTTGCCTCGGGCCCCTAACTTTGAATATCCATGACTGCTATTAAGAAACGATAGTAACCGCAAAGGAATCCGGGTTAGTTTTAGAGAAAAGATTCGCTTACGGTTACTTCTTAATGGGACCTTTTTTTGTTCTCTTTAAATTTATTAAGCAATATTTGATTGAATGAGAGTAGACTTAGTGCTGTTAATCATAAGTATAAGATGAATCGAATTTAAATATTTTTTTGGAGTTTTATTCAAAAAAATTTAATTATCTTTGTAATTTTTATCTATTTGATTATTTAATTTAGATGGGATGCAAGGTTTTTTAGCCAGATTGTGCTCATTGTAGTTTGCCTTTTTTATCAATTTCAAAATTTATTACTTAAAAATTAATTAAATAGTAATGTATTTAATATTTCACTTATATATAATAGGACTTATAGATTAGGGGTAAAAAAAATACTCTTCGGCTTTTTCAATTTTGCACCATATTGTTTTTATTAAAGAAAATCATTAATTGATATTTAAAACAAATCCATCATAAAAATAAAGTAATTAATTTCTGTTTTAGGTGAGGCTCATCTTTCTTATTCTGGAAAAACTAGTACAGGAAAAATGCAAAAAATAGTAAATTGTCGCTGTCACTGCTACTTTGAGTTGAATGACAACCAACGAGAAGAAATTTTTGAAACTTTTTATGCAATGTCAGATCATGAAATGCAAAACACTTATTTACGAGGATGCATCACAAAAAAAGCAACTGAAAATATTCGTCGACGTCCACGAACAACTTATACCAAAAACCGCAATAGCTTTTCATACGCTGTTTCTGTTGAAGACAGGTCTGTAGTCGTATGCTAAGCAGCTTTTTTAGGTTTTCATGGGATTGAAGCTAGTAGATTGAGAAGAAAGGTTATAAATTTTAGTGTTGACACCAAAGATAATCGCGGTAAACATAGCAATCATCCCAAAGTAGAAGAATCGATAAAAAATTTAATTCGGAAGCATATTCAAAACTTTCCTGCCAGAGAAAGTCATTACAGTCGTAGTATTAATAGCAGGAGAAAGTATTTGGATTCATCTTTTAACGTTGCCAAAATGCATAGAATTTTTCTTATTGAACATCCAGAGCTTTCATCAGTGTGTAAATATTCCCTGTACAGCAAATTATTCAATTGTGAGTTTAATATTTCGTTTGGTTTTCCTCGAAGTGATATTTGTGATACTTGTGAAAAGCAACAGGTAGAAATCAAAGCCGCCGAATTAAATGGTAATGAAAATATCGTAAAACAAAAAAAATTGGAAAATGAGCTGCACTTACGTAAAGCAGATGTGTTTAATTTGCAACTTAAAAAAGCAATTAAATCTCCACTAGCCAGAGTTATTGATGGTGATACTGTGGTCATAGCAATGGATTTTCAAAAAAACTTGCCCCTTCCTTTAACAGGGGTATCCCAGGAGTTTTACAAAAGGCAGCTTTGGCTTCATAATTTTTGCATTTACGACTGTATTCATGAGAATGCAACAATGTATTTATATGCTGAACATTACGCTGGTAAAGGCCCTAATGAGGTGATCTCTTGCTTAGATCATTACCTATCGACTTTACCAGCAACAACAAAAAACCTTAAAATTTTTGCTGATAACTGCTTTTCGCAAAATAAAAATAAGTATATTGTAGCTTATCTACAGTGCCTAGTTCATCAAAAATTAGAAAAAATTCAAGTTTTTTATCCACTTCCGGGACATAGCAGACTGCCTGGTGATCGCGATTTTGCTCGTATTGAAAAACGAAGAAAAAGAAAAGATAGAGTTATAAAGCCATCGGAATGGGTTAATGAAATAAAAAATACTGACATTTTAAATCCATTTCAGATAGCTTATGTGGAGCATCCACTCACAGATGACCTCTCTAATGATGGTATTCCTGTTATAAAAGTAAATGTTATAAAAAAAATTTGATTTGTTTTTACGTCCTCCTAAAGGCATCGCTACTATAAGAGGATTGTTATTTCAAAGAGGTCAGCAGCCAATGTGTCGCTTCTCAATGACTGGTGACTGTTTGACGGAAATGTGTATACTGAAAAGAGGAAAAAAACTTAAAGAACTCCTGTGCGCATCTAAAAATTTGCTTCCTGCGTGTTTGAATTTTCTTAAAATCAAAAAGGCCAAGTTTGATGACATCAAAACTTTGTTGGGCTATGTCACAATTTCTGACGATGTCACTTTTTATAACACACTATCAGCCCAATCTGAGGAGCAGGAGGAAAGCGATCTTGAAGAGGAAGTCGAATAAAAATTTTTTGATTACAGCTGGAATAATAAATTTCTTCTTATTCCAGACAAACTTATTAAATAACTTTATTCTGAACATTTTCTTTGTTTCTATTATCATTGCAATCATTGTTTTTCAAATTAATTCGAAATAAATCGAATGTTAAAATGTCTATCACGTGGTAATTTAGCAATAAAGCAATCTTAAAGAGTGCTGAATAGTAGCATAACGCTTTCTTGGTTTGGAAATACTTCACCACGTCTTATTTTTGATACCCCTTAGATCCTACATACTTTTCTTGCATTTTATTTGTTAAAAAATGAATATATTTTACCAATATTATTATTTAAAATTGAGTTTTTCATCTAAACTGAATTGTCAGTTTTGTAAAAAAAGTGCTTAAGTAACAATTTCCAATAAAAGTACCTAAGTTAGTTTTTTAGAAAAAGTGCTTAAGTCACAATTTCCAATAAAAGTACCTAAGTCCATTTTGAAAAACAAGCTTTAATTCTTTATGACGTCATAATTAAACACTAAAAAATTGTTGATGTAAGTCGTGATACAGATATAATATAATAATATAGCACTTAGGGGTTTTTCATCATTACTCTGATTTGCCAGGGTTTTTGAAAACTTTAAACCTCATTTTCTCAAAACTGACATTATGTGACTTAAGTACATTTAGAAGTAAGCCCTTCATTTCCTGTTTGGCAATTTTTCAACAAACGATAATTTACTGACAAAATTTGTAAAATAGTGTTCTTAAATTAGTAAAATAATGTTCACTTGGGCTTCGTTTCAATCTGCAGTCAATTTTTTTTAATTTTGTGTAATTATTGGCAATTCTTTATTGCTTTCGTTTGGATTAAGTTTTATTACATTAAGTGCAACTTCCTTTTTATAAGACTTACGTATGTTGCTTACTGCTCGTCATATTGGTTTTGCACTTCCTCAGCTAAATTTAAGACTAGGAGACTATGAAACTAACAGAAATGGAAAGTGTTTGTTACAGTCCTGTGCCACCAACGGACCGTGCATAATAAATACCTTTTCTGGCACAAGAGGATTCGTTGATTCTGTCATTGATTGATTTCTGTGTTGTCGCAGCGCACTTGTTTTCTTCTATGGTTGATGTTTGTGTTAAAAGAGGAGCTGAACTGTTCATTGATCATCACTTAGGCACTACATTCTAAGACGTCTGAACCATCCAAGATCAAGGAAACGATTTAGAGTACGAAGAGCATACAGAATATGTATGGTACTTTTCGTTGGTGTTTTGACGTTATCACAGCTTGAGCGCTGGAGCACTAGCACAAGCGCGCTGTAGCGCTGACGTCAAGGCGCAAAGCCAAATCCAAACCCTAACCTTAACCCTAATTCTAATCCTAATCTTAATCCTAACCCTATTTCTACCATAACTCTAACCCCAAAAAACAGTAGTCCCAAGTTCAATTCTTGTCCAAGACGGCGAAGTTGCAAACCTAGCCATAACCTTAAGAAAAACAGTGGTCGTGAGATCAATTCTTACCAAGACAGCAAAACTGTCAAAGCTAACCTAACCCTAAGAAAGACAGCGGTCCTGAGTTTGATTCCCACCCAAGACAACGGTAAATCCTAAACATAACCCTAACCCTCACCCTAAGACCAAACCTAAACAATACTCTAACCCTAAGAAAGACAATGGTCTGAGTTCAATTTTGGCCCAAGATAGGTGTAAGATTTCAATCCTAACCCTAAGAAAGTCAGTGTTTAATTTCCATCCAAGACAACATTTGCCAAATTAAGAAAACAATTGTGACAAACATTTTGGGATTGAACTGTTGCTATGCATTAAAAAAAAATATTCATGACTTTAAAGCACAAGACACTTGGGGGAAAGGTAAGTCTTTCAAAAAGAGTTAAAATTTTACTTAGGAAAAATTTAGTGTTTCCAAATTAAAAGTTTTAAAATGTGAGGCTATCGAGAGAGTTTTTAAACAATGACAATTATACTTAAAATTTTTACAATTTTAAGAGCTTGACCATAAAGCCTCCATGTAAAAAATTTTTTACATTTATAAAACCAATTTTGATGTCCATAGCTGTTTTACAGGATTACTGTTATTATTCTTTAAACTTCTAATTACTTAATGCGTACTAGTCGTTGACAAAAAAGTTTGCATTTTTATGGTCAAAATACGATTGCTACTTGTCCATTTTCGTTTTTCTTGAGGTGTCTTTCCATAACATTTTGAACTCCCTTAATTGTTTTTTTGGTTACGTTCCTGCAAGTAGCAAAGATGAAAAGTTTTACTTAATAATTTTTACTCGGTTTCAATCATGCATGTTGAATTTAAAAACGAGTGCGATTTTAAAGTATTGTTTGTATAATTCTAATTAAACCTTTTTAAAAATTTTTCTTGGAACTAACCAATAAGTTTCTGCATAACATTTCTTTTTTGTAACAAATCGAACAACGTTAAGTTGGAATAAATTAAATGAAAAATTTTATTTTAGAAGAATGAATTAAAAAACTATAGTTTTAAAAACATATTGAATGTTGTTTTAAAATGTAAAATAATGCTGTTACACCTGACTAAAACTCAAGCTAAAATTAAGTCAGCCTGTAAGAAGTCTTACGCTTTTTTGGGTATTTAACATTTTTGACTTTTGGGTCATTGTTAAAAAGTTTTTCTTCAATAATTTAAAACTTGATCACAAAATGTTGGTATAGAAAATAAAGCTAAAAAGTCTAATTTTTAGTATCTGTAGACGGTTCCTTTTACAAAGTCTTTCTTTTACAAAGCGCTCTTTTACAAAGCATTTACATAAGACGGTTTCTTTTACAAAGCATCTCTAATGTTTTCCTGTGAGTAATAAAAAGGATAAAAAAATTAATTTGAAAATAAAAGAAAAAATTGCGTCAACTTTCCAATGCTGATAAAGAAATTTTTTTTGAATTCATGTTCAAATTTTTATAAGAATTAATTGTTTCGCCGAAGAACGCATTTTAATAACTTTTAAAGATCTGCATCACTAATGTTCGAAGTTAACGGAGATTTTTTTACTACTCACAAAAAATAAAAAATTTCTTTCTAAGCACTTCTGCAACAAATGTTTCTAATTACATAGTTCTCTGAAACGTATGAACAAGAAAGTGATTGACGTTGTAATTTGCGTAGGATTTCTGAGTTGAAAACATTGCGCCTTTTACGTTCATGTATAGATACAGGATCGATTTTACGAGTTGAAGGTAGACTCGAGAACGCTGAATTATCTTTGGATGCTGAACATCCAATAATTTTGCCTAGTCGACATGCGTTGACTAGATTGATTGTACTTCATGAACACCTTAAGGCTGCCCATGCAGGACCGTCCTATAGCCTCATGAAGACCAGCAACGTTTTTGGATCATACATGGAATCTCCAGTGTAAAACATTTTCTGGCAAATTGTAGCGTATGCAAACGTTATAAAGCCACTCCTGCTAGACAGTTAATGGCTGATCTTCCTGAGTGCAGAGTGACCGCCACTAATAAGCATATTATGAAGATGTGCCACTATTCTCCAAAATTCGATGGTTAAGTGCAGGAAAAACATTGAAACATTTCTTTGCTTTGAGAAAAGAAATATTATACGTATTTTCTGCAGAGTAAAAAAGAAGCTACAACCAAAGAATACCAAATTCAGTTAAGTGATAATAAGTTTATTGGTTCCTTGGCATTCTTGACAGACATTAGTAATCACTTGAACATGCTAAACGTGAAACTGCAAGGTAAGAAGCAATTTATCTCTCAACGTGTTGGGCATATTGAAGGTTTTCGCAAGAAACTTGTGCTATTCAAGGCTTCCTTGCAAAAAAACGATGCTTCACATTTTCCTTCTTGCTGTGAATTGCTTGGTGAAGGGACAAAAATCGATTTTTGTGCTTTTTCTACAAAAATTGGTGAAGTTACTGATGAGTTTAACCGCAGATTCGTTGACTTTGATCTGCTGAAGACAAAACTGGAGCTTTTCAGTAATCCTATGGAAGTAGACATAAAGTCTCGGGCATCTTGTTTTCAGCTGGAATTATGTAAATTACAAGCAGATCCTTTTCTGCTGTCAAAAAAGAATGAGCGGCGTTACGACGTTTTTTGGTAACTTGTAAGCAAAGAGCAGTTTCCCTGCTTAAGAGACTTTGCACTGAAGATGTGTTCTATGTTTGGTAGCACGTATATTTGCGAAAGCACTTTTTCTTGTATGAAGCGGTTAAAAAGCGACGCGCGGAACAGAATGAGTGATGAAACCCTAGATGCTTGCCTACGTCTGTCTACCTCCGAGATTGAAGCGAACATTGACACTATAGTCAAATCAAAAAGAATTAATCAATGAATAGTTTACTATTTATGTGTATGTGTCCGTACTGTTTTAGTTTGTTTATGCTGTGTTATGTAGACTGCCTTCTTTACTAGCAAAACGTCAATTTTCAAGACGCAAACAAGCATGAAACGTAAGACATTTAGTAAAACATAATGTCAATGATAGAATGACAATCTCAGCCTATGATTAAAACCTAGATTTTATCTTTGCGGCCCGCGAAGCTTTTTCAAACCTTAATGCGGCCCTTCATGCTCTTAGCCTTGGACCACACTGAGCTAAAACGTAACAAACCAGATTGTGACTCTGCCGTAGGACAACACTTGCTTGATAACGAGCAATGTGCTGCAAACTATAACGACAAACGTTTTAAAATTCTTGCTGTAGCACGCAACTCGTTCCATCTGTGTCTACTCGAGGCAACTTTTATCAAAACCAGACATCCGGTTTTATATAAACAAAAGGAATTTGTTTACACATTAAAACTTTTCAAATAACCTAAGTTGCGAGTAACAGTGTTTCTCCTGGGCAATTGCACATATGCGTTTCTCCTTTCCGAGATTACATTGTATTACACCACACTTCTTTGATTTTTTACAATTGTGCCTTTCTCGTTTCCGAGACTGCAGCACCTTTCTTCCAACTGTTGAGACTATAAATACTTTGATTTTCTCTGGTTCGTCCCATTTTGACGCGATTGCCACTGATGAGAGCGTCACGAAAAGCTTATGGCTCCGATTAAATCGACTTTGTTTGAAGTATTTATTAAAATTGTTATGTTTGTTCGCTTCTCACCTTGTGTTTGTTGATTGGTGTTTTTAACTTCTTGGTTTTTAAATACGGTGCGCGTTGTGTTCTGCTTTTACCTGATGAAGTCCGCCCAATGTAACGGAAGAAACGTCGTTGAGTTTTTCTTTAATAAATATATTACGCCTTCTGTATTTGTTGAAGTTTTACTTGCCTCTGATTCTACCAGAAGAACAAATTAATTTTAAAATAAAAAAGACTATTATTGAGTTTTGTTCTTTAACGCTATTTTCTTACAAATATTATTTTATACCTTATTGCTTTATTTTTGCTCGTCACATTTTTAATGCAATATGTTTAAGTCGTCCATCTTAAACAGTATAGTTAATTAATCTATTAATAGAAGTTGTACACGTTAGTGCCACTTTACGGTAATTTTTACGTTCCATTATTATTATTGTGAATCATAAGACTGACAAATTTGGTATGTTTGAAAGTTACTATACAATTTTATCACCTGAGTAAACAGCCGAAAAAGGACAGGTTTTATTCTTTTTATTGCTCTTAATATCTTTTAATATTAAAAATTTTTTTTTCGTTCGATCATCATTTGTTTTTTTTTTATTTTGTAATTATCTGAAGAAGTTCAATAAAATAAACTTATGGAACTAAGTGATATTTAGTTGAAATTTTAGCTGAGTTAAGAATAATTTTGTCTTTTGTTGCAAAATAATCTTTTGCAACATTTATTTAAACAAATATTTGCTATTTTTTTATCGTAATTAAATTTTTTTTTAAATTAAAAAATTGTTTAAAAACTTTTAAACTTTTAGATTAATTTTAAATTTCTAAATCAACTTTTTAATTTCTCCAAAAATTTTTTCATCAATATTTACAATTTTTCAGACTTACGCTGCTTTGAATCGTGTCTTTTTTGTAGTTGCTCTTTCGCATCACTTCTTTGTAAACATCAACTTGCCAGTTTCATGAAATTCTTTTATCAAATTGTCAATTGCGATGTAGATTCCTGTACGACCTGCCCCAGCGCTGATAGAATTATTAAAGATAGCTAAGTCAGTTTCGTTTTCACTTAATCATGTTTGTAACTTATGTTTCTAAAATACGGAATTTTGTTATAAGGATTAACCCTTATACTCCCAGACGGGTCATTTTGACCCGAATCAAAATTTAAATGTGTATTATTCGTGTTGTACTTGCTTTTATGCAGTGAGATTTTATAAGTCTTTCGAGTAACCTTCAGAAATACTTTCTTAAGATTTTGAAGGAATTATGATTTAAACTTTCGCCGTAACTTGTAGTAATCGCGTTACTTCCCAAATGGGTCAAATTGACCCAAGCCCAAGAGTGCATTATTTTACATGAATTATATTTTTTTTCGGGCTTCAGCTATAGTTTTAGACAGATGAAACCTGAGACCTTTTATATAGTGACACTTATGCATTATAAATGAAACTTTGTTGCAGGCATTGAACCCGTGACTTTTGAACTCGAAATCCAGTGTGCCGATTCGGCCAGCTCTATTTTCATTTTTTGCGTTTGTTTCTTGTGCAGAAAACTGGATAGAATAATTGGTAAACTGTCTTGACTTTTTAGAAGACCTTTGCTTTTTTGAGTGGTAAAGCTAGTCACTTTAGAAAGCAATCCAGTTGGATTTGCAATGAAACCTCAAGCAATTGAAAAGCTTTTTTGTGGCTATTTTTTATCTTGTAAAGTTTTTGTCTCTAGAAGGTTGAAAGAAATATGAGTATTTTGTCAACAGAATTTTACTTCAAGGTGTTGAGTTCTTGCGTGCAGGGCATACCTGACTGTTGTATAAAGTTAGTCACAATAATGTTGTCAGTAAAATGCTTGGCTAAAATAATCTTTTTTAGGTTGAAAAGGAAACATTGTGTAAATTTTTTTAGCTAATTCTGTAAACAGTTGTTTTCTTTTTTTTTTCTATTATTTTGCTCGGTAACGTCAAGATGAGCAATTATCGTACTCCAGATGAAGTTGCTAATCTTCTTTTTGATGACAATCAGGAGGATTCAAGCACGAGCGACAGATTGGATGATGATGACGATTGCAGCGATTATGTTCCTTCAGACGACGACAACGAAGAAGACATTATTCTTTCTGATCCAAAGTATGATTCCGAGGATAATAATGATAATGCAGAAGCTAGTGACACATCTGGCAGATACATTACAAACACCAGTACTGCACTTTTTACATCAAAGAGTG
Source organism: Diplosoma virens (assembly GCA_963680785.1). NCBI lineage: Eukaryota > Metazoa > Chordata > Ascidiacea > Aplousobranchia > Didemnidae > Diplosoma > Diplosoma virens. Next base: position 3,046,881 of record OY796884.1, read on the forward strand.
GTGTAGAGAGTTGGGCAGCAAAACCATTACTTCCATTTACTTCTGAAACGAGCCAAAGAAATATAATAAGAGAAAAGTCTGGACTGACTAGATATGCCATAAGAATGAGTGGCTCACTTGGATATTGTTTTTCTTTGTTTTTCAGAGATAATCTTCTGGAAGAAATATGTAAATGGACTAATAAAGAAGGTCAAGGTGTATTTTCAAATAACTGGAAAGATACTACAGTTGCAGAACTAAGAAAAGTGATCGGAACCTTATTGCTAGTTGGCGTATACAAGTCAAGCAACGAAGATCTTTCTCAGCTGTGGCATATGGAACATGGAAGACCAATTTTTTGTAAAATTATTTCGCGTAATCGCTTTCAAAATATATTACGTGTTCTTCGATTTGATGACGCTGCAGCTCGACGATCTTCCAGATCGCCAGATAAATTTTCACCAATTAGAAATGTATTTGAAATTTGGAATAAATCTCTGTTGGATGCATATGTTCCTGGAACCAATCTGACGATAGACGAGCAACTTGTGACATTTCGGGGTCGTTGCCCATTTCGCCAGTACATGCCATCAAAACCAGGAAAATACGGCATCAAGATCTGGGCAATATGCGATTCAACCGCACATTACGTACTGAAAATGGATGTGTACAAAGGAAGAGAAATAGGTGAGCCAAGGGAAACAAATCTAGGTTCAAAAGTAGTGCTAAAACTCTCAGAGCCTTTTCTAAAAAATGGAAGAAATATTATCAGCGATAACTTCTTTACAAATGTAGAATTGCGAAGAAAGCTTCTGATGCAAAATCTCACCATCGTGGGAACAATTTGAAAGAACAGAAAAGAGCTTCCTGCAGAATTTGTGTCCACGAAGGACCAAAAAGAATTTACTACTCTCTATGGTTTTCAAAAAGAGGCGATGATTGGTTCTTATTGTCCCAAAAAAGGAAAGGTGGTTACTCTTCTAAGTACCATGCATTTAGTCAAGGGCACTGAATCGCCTGGTCCGGAGAAAAAAACAGAAGTCATTAGTTACTACAACGCAACAAAAGGCGGTGTAGATACCATGGACCAAATGGTGAGATGGTTTACTACCAAAAGAAAAACTCAAAGATGGCCCATGGTAATCTTTTATAATATGCTGGATATCAGCGCTCTAAACGCATTTATTGTATGGATGTCCCTCAACAAAGAAAACTATTCTGAAAAACGTGGCAACAGATTGCGGAGGAGTCTACTAATTAGTTTGGCAAAGGAACTGGCTGGACTGCAAGACGAAAATGCAATTCATATACCAGCTTCATCACCAATGAATACAAGAAAGCGAAAGCGCTGCTCCATGTGTACTCCAAAAGCCGATCGCAAAACAAAAACCCTTTGTGAAACATGCAATAGCTATATTTGCAGTGATCATTCTGTCGTTATTTGCAGAAAGTGTTACGACTAATAATCATAAACTCTTTCCATTTGTTTGCACTGTATTATTGTGAAACATACTTTCGTTTATCACGTCTTCTCTGCTGGAATAAACACCTATATGAATTATGTACAACGTACTTACCTGCCTAAATGTAAAATTTTTCGTAATCGTGATTATAAAAATAAAGCATTTGCTTTTTATTACAACACTCATTGACTGGATATATCTATCTCTTTTTATAACACCAAAAGTGTCCTCTTCTAACAACATCCTCTAGCGTAATACACAGAAAACAATATGCGGGTCAAAATGACCCGTATGGGAAGTAACGCGACTCAAAAATTCTGGGAGTATAAGGGTTAATACGAGTGCAAAAGCTTTTATCCATTGGTGTTCAACCTATACATGAGAATTATAAAAACATTTTCAGCTGTAGGTATTAAAAAATTTCGAAAGTGATTATTGATTGAAAAATATGGCATAAAAAGAGAAATAGTGTTGAAACGTAAAAAATTAACAACCACGAAAATATTTTTTTCGGACAACGCTGAGCAAAGCACCACGTTACACGGCCTTCGCAGTGCATGGCTTACTCAAAATTAAGAAAGTATGCTGTTCTTAGACGGTGTAAATCAGATTACGGTTGTGCAGAGCAAGCATATATTGACAAATAAAAGTAGTTTCACCAAAAGTTATGTGGTGAAAATATATGTTTTCCTGCCACCCTTTGGCAGTTAAAATGCTTTTCTGACATTTTTTTATTTTATTGTGTCATCGAGTGTCTTTTTAAGCTACTTCTTCTGTTAACGATGTAAAGTAAGACTGCTTAAAGATAAAAATATTGAACTCTTTTAATTGCTAGAATAACGACAACAATTAAATCAAATTGTTATTATATCAACTATATTTTATAAGAAAGCATGAAAATTGTACCGCGTAAGAGATCGTGTTATCAAACTGTTCCTGCATAAAAGGCCACTCTATCAAGCAGTCACTTGAATCACTGCTGTTATTTAAAAGAGGAGCACTTTGTATAGGATCGGGAATTCCAAATGATACCTTGAGTGTTTTCATAGGCAAAACTGGTAAAGGATATGAGCAGTTTATTGAAGTAATATTTGCCTGAATTACAATTAATATTTATTTAAAACACAATAAAAAATTTTAATAGAAAACAAAGAGTCAAGTAATATAAATTAAACATATCTTTTTAAAACTTGCTCTGGAAACGTTTATAAAATTTTAATAGATTTGCAAAATGAGTTTAGAGTTTACAATTTATTCTTCAAAACATTTATGACGTCAACATTTATTCTTCTAAAGCCTCACTAAACTCTTTTTTTCATGGCCAGCCTTCTGAATTTTACGAATTCCTAATTTTTTTGCAGAAAAATCCCTTAATTTTTTGCAGAAATGCAAAATGACTTGTCAATCCCTAAAGTTTTTCGACATAATTTTTGAATCTTTTAAATATTTCTGATCTAATGGGTTCAATAAGACTGTAGTCTATATACTTTGTATGGTTCAAGAGTAGACTTGACATTTTCAGTCAACTCATAAATTTTCACACCATAGTAAAGAGCTTTTTAAACTTTTTTTTTATTTTATCTCTATATTTATCCTCCTGAATTGCAGGAAAGCGACGGAGGCGCTAATACATAGGGTAAGCAATTACCTCGACCTGCTTCCGGAGATACCAGGATATTGCTGTCCGCTTGTAATTTAATAGAGATATGACTGTAATTTAGAACTGCTTGCCAGGACCAGCAAGCAGGGGAATGTGCCGTAAAATGTCTTTCCCAAGGACACAACGGCATGGCGCGAGTGGGTTTTGAATTTTTTTGTTCTCCTCTATCAATGAGTTTTACATTTTCTTTTCCAACATTAAAATATTACTACCTAAAATATAACCCTTTCGAGTCTGATTTTGTTTTTTCGTTGTTTTTGCGTTATTTTTTATTTTTCCTAGTGTAATGGTCATTGGATTTCTTATTCAAAAGGTGTCTGTGAAAAAAAAGCATTTTACTGTTTGTTTTATTATGGGACATTACTGTCCCAGTAGACCTTATGAGCGGGACAATAATGTCCCAGCAGTCATTGAATACACACAGTTGTGAAAGCATTTTTTTATTGTTCATGACAAATAGCGAAGCAATCCTTGCAATACGGAAGAGAGCAGCTTTTGCATAGCGTCTTTGTTCTCCTTTCAACTCCTTTTTGTGCACATCCTGCGCATCTTCTGCGGGTTTTCTCTTCTACAGGAAGGTGTTCTCCAACATTCTTCATGAGTTTCACTCGTTTGGAGCGTCTTCCTGATCGTGAGCTTCTCTTTACTGGATTACCACTTTGCCCTTTAGCTATAAGGCTATCAGATAAATCGCTGAGGAAATCCAAGAATGTAATTTTCTTTTTACGCTGCAGTTCTTTGTAAACTACTCACGAGTTGACTGCTGCAAAGAGAAGAAATCGGTAAAAGAACTTTTTCCACCACTTCAGAGATTTACGATCCAGATCATACAACCCTGCCATTTGATCTGCCAAATCCACGCCCCCCATGATTTTTCTGTACAAAACTATGGCTTCAGGACAAGGAATTGTTTCTCGTGATCCATCTTTTTTTTTCTTTTGCACCAAGCTCATTTCACCACCATGACAGTTGCTCAAAAGAACTACTTCTTTTGAATCCATCCACCTTACGCAAAGAACACCCTTGTCATTGCCCAGGAACTCAGTTTCACCTTTTTTTATTGCAACTGTGTCCTTGGGCATGTTCTTTCTGTTTTTCATACAAGTACCCACAGCAGCAAAATTTAGATCTTTCATCAAGTTCACAGATGTAAAAAAACGATCGAAGGCCAAAGTGACATCTCTGTCTTGTATGGATGAAACAAGCAGTTGGACTACTTTTTCACCAAATGTTTCTTCTTGGCTGACATCTTCTTTTCCCACGTAGATATTCATATCATAGGTGTATCCAGTCAGCGCGTCACAACGCATCCAGACTTTGATTCCCCTTTTTACAGGTTTGGCTGGCATGTACTGTTTGAATGAGCTTCTACCTTTAAATTTTGTCATTGCCTCATCCAAGCTTTGGAAAACGCTGTCCTGCCTAACACGCTGAAAAGTTGATTTCAGACACGATAAAAGTTCTTCCACATAAAACGTTTTACAAGCATCGGATGGTTTTTCTGGCGTGTTGAAATATAGCTTGGATAAAAGCAATTTGAACCTATCTCTAGAAAATGTAGCTTTGATCACAACATTTCCCATGGAAGGTTTAGTTGACCAGTAGCAGTTCATTGCTGGAAGCCTGTTGAAGCACATTATAAACAGACAACCAACCAAGGACATCATCTCATGTGGATTAGTTTTTTTGATAGTTTTTTTTTTCTGCTTTTCAAAAATTTGTAATCTTTGATTCGTGAAGTAGGACATCTGTATGAACAAGCTCCATGGCCAAAACTTCAGAAATATATCATATATTGAAGATGTCCTCGTCAGCTCATGTATTATCGTGCATGATCGTTCTGCTGATGGAGTAAACTTGGGTGTAAAACTAGAGACATCCTTCCACACAATGGAAAGAGAAGCACTCTGTTGATCAGCTGGATCTGTAGCATTGACATCATTGTTTGAGTTATCATCATCATCCGACTCATCTAACATTCCTTCCCCCTCTTCACTTGTTGAATCATCATGTGCATTAGCATATGTAGGATCAACATCTGAATCATCTATTTCACTTTCATCACTGTCAGATTCATACAAGAAATGTGTAGCTTGAGATACGTTATATCGAGACATTTTTGCGGTAAGATAACCTCAAATCTTGGCAAATATAAGATAACAAGTTTAACTCTAGGTTCACTGCAAAACAAGAATTATATAGTTGTTATAACTTATTCACCTGAAAAACATCTTTTCAATACAGAAGTCTTCTGGGACAATAGCGTCCCACTACAGAATAAACTAAAAGACTGCTGGGACAAAAGCGTCCCACTACAAAAAAACCTAAAAATTTGAAAGAAAAACCTGGAAAAACACCAACTAATTTTACTAAAAAGTGGAAATGCATGTCATTAGAAAATATTAAAGCCTTTTTTTTACAATATTCACTCTCCTAACCTGCATTTTTGCTGACAAGAAGCACAAACCAACCTGGCAAATGAATACTTGAGCTAAAATGGCGTACTGTTGTGTGGAAAACGCGCGAAAATTTTGATCATGTGCTTTCTTCTTACTGCCAACTAGCGATATACATCAAAAAAGTTTGAAATTTGCTTAAACTAAGCAACTACGGGAAGCATATATCCCAACAGTCAGTTTATAAAAATCTGTGGGACATATATGTCCCAGGAGTCTCAAAAGGGATAAACCTGTTTGTACGAGTATACGAGGTGTGTCCGAAAAGTAACGAGACTGGTGTTATAAAAACTTTATTGAAAAATATTGAAACACACCAAAGTTAAATTCCTTCAAAGTAATCCCTTTCCATTTGAAAACACTTGTGTATTCGCCTTTTCCACGATTCAAAACATTCTTGGAAGACATTTTCTAGGATCTTTTTAAGCGTTATCGTGATGGAGCGTATATGAGTGGGCTTCCCAAAGGCTCCGCCTATGGTGTTCTTTGATATTCAAGGCATTTTTTATTTCAAATTCCTACCCCAAGGCCAAACAGTGAACCAAACCGTTTATAAAGAGATTCTTTGGAGCCGCGTAAGATCAGTGCGGGACAAGAGACGGAGCCTTTGGGTAGCCCACGCATGGGCGCTCCATCACGATAACTCTTCTGCTCACACAGCCCTGAGTATTTGTCAGTTTCTCGCAGAAAGAAACATTACAATTTTGTAACACCCCCATATTTCCCGGAGGTGGCCCCATGTAACTTTTTTTCTTCTCTAAGATCAAATCTGTTTTGAAGGGAACCCATTTTTTGACATTGATTTCATCGAAATGGGGACGACAACGGAGCTCAAAAAGATCCCACAAGATGCCTTCCATGAATGATTTAAATAGTGGAAAAGGCAAATGCACAAGTGTTTCAAGTAGAAGGGGGTTACTTTGAAGGAATTTAACTTGGGTATGTTTCAATATTTTTTGAGATAAGTTTCTATAACACCAGTCTCGTTACTTTTCGGACACAACTCCTATAACAACCTTATATTGATTTTAATGCGTTTAATTACAAGATCTAAGCACACTAAGAGTCACTATCATATATAACCTATATGGTATCTTACTGTGTTTGAAATTATTTATTATTAAATTTTCTGATTTTTGCGTAACTCTTAAAGCAGATTAAGGTTTATATTCATTTTTATATTCTTTGGCATGGAGTAGATTATTTTTTAGTTATTTCATTGACCTCATTTTTTGCTTGAGATGATAAAAAATTTGTATCGGTTTAAATTATTTTTTTGCATGGTTTAATTGAGCAAGATGGCTTTTAAACTTAGTGCTGTTTCGGGAAGGTAACGTATTTATTTTATTTGTTTTATCTCTATATTTATCCTCCTGACTCGCAGGAAAGCAACGGAGGCGCTCATACATAGGGTAAGCAATTACCTCGACCTGCTTCCGGAGATACCAAGATATTGTTGTCCGCTTGTAATTCAATAGAGATATGACTGTAATTTAGAACTGCTTGCCAGGACCAGCAAGCAGGGGAATGTGCCGTAAAGTGTCTTTCCCAAGGACACAACGGCATGGCGCGAGTGGGTTTTGAACCGAGGCCGTGTTGATCACGAGCTTGGCGCTTTAACCACTCAACCACACTGCCGATTATGATAATTTCATATCATAATATAACATAATACATAAGAACTATCATAATATAATGTAATTATTATAATTTTATTTTCGAAAACAGTGATTGTTTAGTTTTGGTTGTACTTGAACTCACCAGTTTCTAGAGCAAATAAACTTTTCGGGATGACATGGTAAAGTGTCTTATTAAAGTATATTTAAAACAAATTCAACGTACTTTCTTTTAGGGGAAAAATTTACAAAACAAGTTTTGGTTGCATCGCAATTTTCTCAAAAGACTTAGGCTTGAGTCAAAATTATTGCAACTTGCACTAACCACCACTGATAGTATTATACGTCTGATTTTTTTGATGGGGTTTCCCGACCCATACCTAGAGATAGGCGCGTGGATCAACTCCGAAGTGCTCCCATAATCTGGCAATTTTCAAGGTAGAGATCAGAGTTTTAGAATGGTGAGGAAGTGTCCACAGACGGTCAGACCTAGGAAGTTAAGTGCAGGACAGTATAGTACAAGATGAAAGATGTCCTGTAATTCAAAACCACAGTTGCTGCACGAAGGAATCTCTGCTCGACCAATCCTGTAGAAGTAATTAAAAAGAAGAGTGCTCTGCCTGTTGCAGTGTAAACGAGAGAGAACACAGCAAGCGGAGCAAGAGAGAGTAAGCTTCTCAAAAGATACTAGAGGGATTCAATGTTGGAAGAAACCAGATTGGATACCGCATCTTCAACTAGTCTAGTGGAATAGGCGTTGGGAGGAAATAAGAGATGAGAAGGATAGTAGTATAGTGGACGGGTCAAGAGTTAGCAAGAGAATAAGCTAATTTGCTGCTTGGGAGAAAAGAAAAACCAGTATTAATTGAAGATGGTCTACCTTAGAGTCGAATAAAAAATTGAAACGAGATTGGATGTCAGTCAGGGACTTGGGCTATAGGTATGACAAGGGGGCAAAGAGGATTGTCAGGACAGATTGAGAGTCAGAAAATAAAGTGACGGATTCAAAAACAATGTTAAGGAGTGAGAAATACACCTTTCAAAAACGTGAAAAATGGCATAAGTCTCGGCGCTATAGCGGGTGTTCCAGCATCCAGCCAAGAAAGAGAGAGGCAGCAGTGAGACACTTATAGCATTTAATGTGAATCCCTGGTACTTTCTCTCCCAGGAACCGAGCCATCAGTCCAAGTAGTGATGTCGCTGTGAGAGAAGGTAGATAGATGGTAAACAGTGGAGGGATTGCGGAGGGAGAATTATTACGAGAACATGGGAAGAAAAGTTGGTATGAGATAAAGTAAGAAGAGGTAGACCTTCTTCTTCTTCTTTCGGCTTCTCCCTACTCGGGGTCGCCACAGCGCGACAGTAATCTCTATTTCACAAGATCTACTTTGTGTTTTTCCCTAGCTCCAGCCCTTTCCATGTCTTCTCTCACCAAATCCATCCACCTTCTCCCTGGCCTTCCTCTTTTCCTTATGCCAGGCATTGCCATCTCTATCATCCTTTTCCCCATGTAGTTTTCTTCTCTCCTTTTTACGTGTTCATATTAATTTTTATATAACCATACCATAGGTAGACCAAGAAGGTTTAAGAGGACATAGGTTTAGGTTTTCGCTTAATAGTTGTAGGTTAGAGGTAAGGTTATGAAAACTAGAGAAGGATCTCCATGATCCTTTCTTAAGACGTGTAAGAGGGTTATAATGGGCGAGAGAAGCTAAAGGAAAGAAAAATCTGGGATCTCGTTCAAAGTAACATAAAAATTGCTGAGTGAGGGTGATACAAAGTGGGCAAAGAAGTGCTTCTAGGTAAAGCAGGCGAATAGGAGTTGACGATAGTACTTGTAATGTTTGGTACGCCTGAATTTACACTGCTAACAAGGTTAGCTTTAATTAACCTAAGATCTTAGTACTCTAAATTACAAAATAAATTAACATATCAAGCAAGCAAACACAACATATAGTACCAAGCTGTTGAGCTAAAGTGTTCAGAAACCAATTGAATACATTGGGTGATTTCAATGAGAGCGGTAAATAAACTACTAAGTTACTATTATCTTCCAGATCAACCAAGATGACAGATGCGATCGTGAGCACATCTATTACAGATTTTAAACATGATAGACCGAGATCAAACCTTTCAAAACAAAAGGGTATCTACCCATTCTAATATTCAGCGATGGTCTGCTAATCGGCAAAAATCCTTTCAGGAATGAAAAATTCCTGAAAAAAACGTCCTTTTCAAAAACATTTCCAACAAGTCCCGAAGACTCGCTATGTTTTAGTTGAACATCAAAGGCCTCATTGTAAGCAAAATGAACGTTCTTCATTATCTTCCTCTGCAGTTTAAGACACCTGTCATCTTACTACAGGTGATCCACTGCAGTAATGCATAGAAGTTGGTACTTTTAAGCTACCAGCTAGCTGGGTCTTCCTTAAACAGGGAGCATAACCTTGTCACGTTTGTCACGAGGTATACGCTTTTGGACCAATCTCCACCAACATCGGAGATTGAGTGCTTGTGCGTGGACGTTGATGGTTATAAAATAATCAACGTTAACAAACCTCCATCAACGCAACTGCCATCCCTAGATCTCCCAGCGTTTCCTCACCCCTGTCTGTATGCCGGCAATTTCAACTGTTGTCACATTGACTGGAGTTACGAGGATAAAAGTCAGGATGGCGAGTGTTTGGCTGGCTGGACAAGTATTAATAGTCTTGCCCACCAAACAATACCAAGAATTCTGCCCGCTTTTACTCCGGCCGCTGGAACACGAGCGTCAATCCACATCTAGCTTTTGCTAGCGCAGGTCATTAACGCTTATTGGATAGACGTGTAATTAAAAAGTTCCCCAGATCACAACAATGACCTTCACTTATCACACCACCAAGCTTTGCTTTGTCAATGCCAAGTACGCCTGTTAAGGGATGGATCTTTCGCAAGGCCAAATAGAGTTACTACATTGCTTTGGAGAAAAAATGCACAAAGATTTTGTTGCAGCTTGATTTACGTGATGTGGATGCGACTTACCAGGACTTCTGTAACATTATCAAGAAAACAGCCAAAAAGAATATCCCACGCGTGTATCGAAACAACTATATTCCGTTCTGGGATGCGGAGTGTAAATCCCTCTATAGAACTTTCCAGCAGTATTTTCAGTGAAACAACTTGAGTCTGGCTGCTACAGCTTACTTGCCAAGCTTGACAGGAAGCGGAGAGATTGATGGTCTGAAGCAGTTTGCAACAATTTTGCCTTTTACTTAATAGTGTAAGAAGTGCATTTTATCATTATCTTGAAAATAAGTTAACTTATGTACTTAAAATCTCAAAATTAATCAAGTATTTGCTCCTCATTTTTATTTAAAATCACAAAAGCGTTCCAGCCATCATGCACTTAAAAATTTAATCCTTACAGATTTTTGACTATAAGTTTTTTTGTTGGTAGATCATATTTATCTAAATGTGACAAATTCCATCTTTAATAGATAAGTTAATTAAGTTTTGAAGAAATTAAAATGTAAAAATATTTTAATTTTTACAAACCAAGTGGCATAAAAACCTATGTTTTGCATAGGACCCAAAAATCAACCAAAAAATAAACTTTTTATTTTAAACTTGAAAGTTTGTTTGATAGTTCACCTAAATGGGTGCTGTATAAATAATGCACCAAAAAATCCAAAAAATGCGTTTTTTAAATGATGGCCAATACCATTCAGGACCAGACAATTTATTTTTTCACCATCCAATATATCGGCTATTTAAATTCAAAGGGTTAAAGGTCGCTACTGAGTCATGGTTAGGATGAACACAATATTTTGTAGTAATTTCCTATTTGATTGGCAATATTAATATTTTTTTCAACGTTCTCACTTTGTTAATTGAACATTTAAGCTGGCCAGAAAATATAAAATTAGTTTACTAACGTACTTTTTGCCTAACTATAATTTGAATTTTAACTTTTTTATGCTTTTGTTTGCCGCTGGGCCGAATACTTAAAAGTTTTGTATTTATGGCGTGCTTAATAGATAGGATGCGGTATAAACCCACTCATGCCTTATGTTGTGTCCTTGGGTTTCTCTGCTCGGTGTTCTCAGCAAGCAGAAGCGGACATTCAAAAAGGTTATCTTACCCAAGGGTGTTGGAAGAAATGGCTTTTTTGATAAGTCTTTAAACTTAATGAATATGTTATTGCATGGTTCTTAAGGATTGTTTATGTTACAGATCCTGTCTAAATTGATTTTATTTGTAAATGTTGATGTAGCTGAGAGGTAAAATTTTCTTTTCAAAAATTATAAAAAATTGCCGGCAACAACTGTAGATATCCCGCGCGCTTTGTCCCTAGCTAGCACGCTCTTCTTGTTTTTGGAGCTTTTGTTGCATTGTCTTGTTTACATCAGAAGTCAAGTAAATACTCAATCAGTTTTATTGAGAATATCTAACTCATTGCTTGTGTACTATTCTAAATTAATGAAAAATATCTTTTGAATTGTTGCATAGGCCAAAAAGGTTATTTTTGTTTTCATAAAACTTTTAGATAATAGTTAGTTTAATTAGTTTAAAATCACTACGTCAATGAAATTACATTTAAAATTTTTTTTTCATTGTTTGATGTCAATAAACTTGTCCGTTTACCGTCTACACTTAAATTTGTCTTTATATTTTTGTACCATGTGTTTCTTATACATTGACTCCAACAAGCGGATTTACATGTAGTCAATTTTCACCCATAAGTTTGTATTTGTGACATGCAGTTGTAGATGTAATTTAAGGTGTAAAAAAAGACGTGATTTTAAATTAACTCTTTTAAAATACATTAAATACTTTATTTGCAGATTTTTTTCAGTCTTTGTCTTGAAATTATGAAAATATTAATATAAATTTAAAAAAAAAAACATTTTAAGATAGAAAAGTATTTTTAGATTTTCATAATAGATGCTATGGACATAGATTTTTTGATGCATTCATAAAACTAAAACAGTTTGACTATTAAGGTTTACGATTTTAAACATGCAGAGCTATGACTTGCATTTAAAAAGCTGAAACGGTAGCAGCAGAGACCATTGCAAATCTACATTAATTTCTCATAGGTAGATTGCACTAAATTATTCGAAAATTAAACATTTTAAATAGTTGCTTCTTCAATGTAACACTGACGTTTTAAGCTTAGAAATTATTTTTTAATTATTGTTTTAAGTTAGCAAATACTAAAATTTAGTTATTGAAACATTGAAAAACTTTTCTTGAACACTTGCAAATGTAATTCACTGTCAAAAATTTCAAAACATAATATTTTATTTTAACTTACAAAAATTCATGATGGTCGACAAAAAGCTACAGACTTGTGTAATAATGAAAGAAGCAGAGAAAGTTAAACTTTGCGAGATACCACGAAGAATCATTAAGTTTATGGTTCATGGATAAAATTAGTATTCGGACTCTAGTCCATTTGTAAAAATCTTAGAACTCGATCTCAACTGAAATCTTCAAATCAAATGATAGTTCGAACTTGACTTGAGTACAAATAAAAATCAAACAATTCAATAAAATAGAATGCTTCTCACTGACTTTCACTTACAAAAATGAAACACAGTTTTTACGCTAAAATTTTAGGTACTTTAATTTACTTTGAAAAAAAATGTCTTCACTTGTCAACAAAGTATCTTAATTATTTAAAAAGAAAAAAGGATTAAGAATTGGTCTTAGATTTAATTTAGATTCAAATCGACTCAAATGCTGCTAAACGTGGACCAAATTGGTCTTTTAAATGTTGAACACTTTACAACTATAATTAAACCAGTAGAGACTAAGTTGATGTTGCCAAAAAAACAAATGAAAAAAAAAACATAACATTTCGCGGAATAGAAACAGCAAGTTTTAAAATGGTTTTAAAACGAAAATTATTTTCTATATTAAAATAAAATTTTTAATTAACGAATAAGTTATCATTACGTAAAAATTTAAAAATGACTAAAAAATTAATAAAGTAAAATAAGCAGTATTGAAGGAAATAAAACAAATCAAGATTTGCGTATACCCTAATTTACCTAGGGTCCTCAGAGAAACTCCTTTTTTCAAAAACGTTATTACTAGTAAAGCTCTGATGATAAAAACCTAAAATTTTATGACTTTTTCTAAAACTTTTTTCTAAATATTTTGATATTTCACTTGAGTAAATTTGATGGGTATTTTTAGTGTAGCAGGCTATTTTTTTACTTATTACATAATTTTTGTACACTTTTTGCTGTGGCATAAGGCAATAATAGATTATGTCGGCAAAACACAGCAATCAACAAAAATTTAAGGACCATCAACTTTGTATATTAAAAGTTGGCTAAACTAGAATAAATTTTCTCCAACATATTAAAAAATCAACTGCGCAGCTATTGTCTGTTAAAAGTATTGGACATGTAAACTTAGGGTCTTCCGAGGACCCCCCTTAGGTAGTCAACAGAAAAAATATCTAGGTAAATATGGGTTAAATGTTGTTATAAGATAAAAAAAATCTTAAGGCTACTATTAAAACAAAAATTGTTAAAAAAAGAGATAATAAAAGTTGAAATAATAAAGGAATATCTGGATAAAAATCAAGGACTATTAACAAGAAACAGAGAAAAGGCAATAGGTTATTAAGTTGAGCGTACGCACAACAAGAGAGAATAAAGCTGAGTAGAGCGGCTGCTGTGGCAAATCACATGAGAAAAAAACTTTAACTATTTTTTGATTTAAATTCAAAAACATTAAAAAAAATCTTGATTATTGGAAATAAAGTTTGCAAAAATTTAAACAGTACTTTTACAAAGCAATTAATATTGTACGAAGCCCTGCTGAGAGCATGTTATGGTGACGAACTGGCTACTTTGTAATTTTAAACTTCACTGTTGTACGAAATAATTGCACTGTTAAAATTTTCAACTAAAATAAAAGCGAAATAAATTAACATATGAATATTTGATATGCAGCAAATTGTGTCAAAGACACTGCAAATGGTTTACTCTAATATAGCTGTCGCCTAAAAAATTACTTTTTTATCAAACTGCACGAAAATTAAAAAATAAATTTTAGTATTTCATAGAATTCCAAAATGCTTAAACTAGCCAAATACGTGAATTTAACTGAAAGCATTATAGTAATATTAAACACATACAATACTTAATTATATAAATATTTTTTACTTCCATTAGTTTATTCATCTTTTGATATAATGTAGTTACCGACTTCTTGGTAACATATCTTGTAAAGTTCCTAAAAAAATAAGCAAATTAACAATTAGATGCTTTTATTCAATAATTCATGATTTAAAAAAATGTTGCGTGCTAACAAAAAGTTTACTCATTTAATCATAGTTGTGGGGTTATATGCGTTCCAATTTATCATTATTATTCTTAAACACAACATATATTTTTTAACTTAAAGCAAAAATGATAACTTTTTCAAGATGACTATTTTTGCTCCCAGTGAAAAATGCATGTTGTGTTTAAGAACACTAAGAAAAATGTTGATAAATGTACCGTAATAAAAAAAAATGTTTCTATTGGAGAAAAGAAACTGGAAACTGGGAAAAAAAAACTTGATCCGAAAAATCCTGTGAGGTTTTAAAAAGAAAAATAGATTATACATTATATCATCCAGTGATACAGGTCTCGATACAAATTTTTGTGGTTTTGATCTCGTCTTGGTTTCAATGCTAACCCGGTGGTCTCGGTCTCATGGTGACGTGGTCTCGGTCTTGCGCTTTTTAAATTGGTCTCGAGACCGGACATTTTTTGATATTTTTCTTACTTGATGCTGTTGTGATGAATTTTGCAATTTGGTTAAGAACAACACTTAACTGACAACTTTGCCACAATTTGAGTCCGACCAGCAAGAAGCTTGAAATCAAACTGCTGGTGATCTTTAGTTTTGAAACTTTTTTACATTTATTCTAATAAAGATTTTATTGCAATCAAGGCAATCTGTTACGAGATGATCTAATTACGAAAAAAATTTAGTAAAATTTTTCTTTCGTTAACAAGTCTGATAAAGCTCTGAATGTTTTTACTTGTATTTTTTACGCAATCACATTAGTGTTAAAGTGATAAAACTTTTTTTTGTCTTTACTTTGATTTTAATTATTAATTTGAATTATTATCCGTGTAAATTTGGATTAAACTCTTTCCCCCCCCAAAAAAAATGATTACTTTAACCCTATGTATTTTTTCTTAAATAAAACGAAAAAATTCTTTTTGTAAAAAAATTTATCTAATCAGTAATTTGAACACCATATTTATAAATTTATTAATTATATATAGCCCGCGATTTTTTATAAAAATATTACAGTTGGTGGCTCTCTAAGCCAAAACGTTTGCCCACCCTTATTGTGTATTTGTTTATTTTTTTTATTTTCATCTTTATATTCATCTTTCTGCCTTGCAGAAAAGCGTTCGAGGCACTATACTTGGAACAACCAAATCGCCCCAACCCGCTTCCAAAGAAGCCCAGATATTGTTGTATGGTTAAATTTTATTTTTTAGTTTATTAAAAAGATGAGACGAAATGTAGAACTGCTTGCCAAGACCGCCAATGCGAGTAATATGTGCCGTAAAATGTCTTTCCCAAGGACACAGCAGAATGGTGCGAGTATGTTTTAAACCGCAACCGTTTTGCTTACAATCACGACGCTCTAAACACTCGACCACCTTCCGACAACCCATTTAACAACCGGTTAAAAATTTAAACTACTAATCCATAAGCGTATGGTAAGAAAAAGGATGATTGGGGGTTAAAACAGCTCCTTGAAGATTGACGGTCAAAGCTTCTAGTAGCTCTGAGACAGTTAAAAATTGTTAAAAAAAGTGATTTTTAATTAAAAAAAATTAGAGCTTGAAAAAAGTGAAGAGCAATAAATATCTTTACTTCATTCTTTGGCAGAGTGACTGACTGGTAAAGAGCGCCGTGATTGATGGCGAACGTAATCAACTTATGTCCTTGGAAAATTATTTTACGGCACTTTCCCATATTTGGCCGTTTCAACACACAGTCACAAGTTTGATTATACCTTCAAATGTAAACTAAAAAATAAAAAAATAAAAGATTTTAACCGGACAGCGATATCTTGTTTTCACCAAGAGCAGGTCGATATAATTGCTTGACAGTTGCTTTCTAAATAGCGGCTCCGACAATTCTTGTGAGTCGGGAAGTCAAGAAGATAAAAAAAAGTTAAAATAATTAATATTAAAAATAAATAAATATTTTAAAGTCAATCTTTAAAAGTTGCTCCTTTTTTTGTTGAACAAGGCCTTCTTTTTGTAAAAAACATCACGGAATATAGTAATCATGTTTTTGACTTTCAACTGCCCCCCATTAAAATTTCTGCACACGCCATAATATAAATCTAATTGTTTAAAATAAAATTAAAAATTGCTTAAAATTTTAATTAAAAAAGTGTAAATATGAGGAGATAGAAAAGAACAAGTTTTATAAAAACTAGTCCAAAGAACCTACCCAAAAGATAAACAGAAAATAATCAGGTATAACACCAAAAGAAAAATCAACATATTTTTTAACAATTTTTGCTCGTTTGCATAATTTGTCGTTATTTTTAATCTTTTTGATGTGATTAATTAAACATATTCTACATGTATTTTATGTAGCTAAAAATAGCCAAAAAATTCAACAACTGCAACACGCCAACACAAATAGTCGAGCTAACAAAATATTTTTATTGGAATTTCAACCATTATCGTGATGACCGTACCTTCAGCAATTTTGAGTTTTAAAACAAAAGTTTTAATGATTATTGTTTTTTCAACATTGTTAACTGACATGGCCTTGCGTGTTTCGGATTTCTTTTATCCTCCTGACTCGCAGGAAAGCAGGAAAGCGACAGGAGTCACAGTTTTGGGTAAATTCCCCTCGGAAAACTCCCCCACCGAAAATTCCCCCACGGAAAATTCCCCGCTGTAAATTCTCTCAAATTTATGAAAATTTTCTTATTATACTGTACTTGATTGGGCAATTGTTTGAAATTAAATTCCATGATTTTGACGTCGATTGAAAAACCCTAAAAAAAGTTATTACAAGACTTATGATATTGATTTACCCCCCCCACCCCTACATCATTACATTCGACCTTTTCTTTTTAATGATTGATCTTTTTTATAAAAACCGATCTTTTATTTTAAATTCTAACCTTATTTACATAATACCCTGTAATATAGGCATGCCCGCTATGTTCAGGTGCAGCCCAGGTTAATTGAAAATTACTATTTCTTATTCTGCATATGTTGCGAGGGGAGGGGGTAATATAGTAGGTCAGATCACAATGTATATTATTACGTCACTTTAACTGTTTTAAAGAGGCGCAGCATACTAATGATAATCACGTTACCAAACAGAATTGTTACAATCAATTTCAGAACATCTTCTCAATCACGTATAATAAGAAAATTTTATGAGTTCGAGAAACTTTAAAATTTTTGCCACCAATATGGCCATTGATAATACCAATGAAAAGATCTATGCAAACAATATCAGAATTATAAAAAATAATAACAAATTTTTTTCATTCAATATCAATTTTTTTGGGGGCAGATTTTAGAATGGTTGTATCAATTTAGAAAAAGGGGGAGAGAATTTAGTTGATTTGAGAATTATTACAGCTAACCTTATCAATCTAGAAAGCTTTTTAAAAAATCCAAAAAAGGTGTACCGCTTTACTGTAAATATAAATCCGGAGCAAAAAATGAGGAATATGTCCCCCCTTATTTTTTTAAAAATCCTCCCTTCAAATCAATCAAAGCATATTTATAGAAGTTAAAAAATTTTTCACAAAATTTTTTAGACTGATAAGGTTGGCTGCAATGATTCTACAATTTACCTTTCAATTATTTTGTTTTTTTTCAATCAGATAATTCACTACCATTGGTGGAACTTACAGCGGGGAATTTTCCACGGGGGAATTTTCCGGTCACCGCTAATACCTAGGATAAGCAATACTTTGACTTGCTTCCGGAGATGCCAAGATATTGCTGTCCGCTTGGAATTTAATAGAGATGTGATTTAAATTTAGAATTGCTTGCCAAGACCATCAAGCAGGGGAAAGTGCCGTAAAGTGTCTTTCCCAAGAACACAACAGAATAGGGCGAGTAGTTTTTGAACCAAGACCATCTCTTACCATTCAACCACGCTGCCAAAATTTCTGCTCTAATTAATTTTTTTTAAAAGGAATTGTTTAATGATGCAAACTCCAGAGCAAAGCTCTTTCCAACATGTTAGAGATGCTTATTTATTTAAAATGTAATCTTAGATAATTATTTTGAAAAATCTTATTGTTAATTAAAATGTATGTATTATTTTTTCGAAAATTTTTTGGTCTTGGACTCGGTCTTAGTTTCGATTGTTTCTGATCTCGTCCTCAAAACTTAGGTTTCGATATATGCCGACCTCGATCTTGGTCTTGGTCTCGGAAAAACTGTCGGATTTTGTTCTTCGTCTCAGTCTTGACGTTTTTGGTTTCGACTACATCATTGGTATCATCAATATTTTTCACGATATAAGCTGGAATTTCATAAAATTAACTGAAATTTATATTTTTGCCCTATAACGTCATTGTGGCTACTAACTTTTTGATGTGATTTACTAAACTTTTTTAAATTATCAAGAGTGTAGTCTTATTTCTCATCAACTGATGAAGTAGCATAACATCCAACAATAAAAAAAACATTGATGTTAAGCATATTTTTGTTTACAACCCAAAAATATTCTTCAACTTCCAAGTTTGTCGTAGGCTGGCTCTAGGTCCAGAAAGTCTTCATGTGGTGGCTCTTCGTCGCGCGCAAGTACGATGTCCTCAGCCGCAAAGCTCCGAATGAATGTCAGGCTGGCTGAGGCACGGTTAAAACATGTTGAGGAAGAGCAGTCGTTGAGACTCAAATCGCAACAAGCAGTGTTGCAAGCCAAAGCTGCTGTAACGGAAGCACGCATTAAGGCCGAGGCTATGCAAGAGTCTGAGGGGGTCTCTTCGGTTTTAGATGAGGTCGGTCCAGCTGTTTCTTTGCAAGATAAGGTTGGTTTCTTTTTGGAATCTCTTCAAAATCATGATAGAGTTGGGTCTTCAGTTCAGCATGACTTAAATTTGTCTCCAACAACATTACCAAATGGCGATTTTTATGAAGCTAACGAAGCTTCTCGTAGTTATTTAAATGCGAATGCCAACCCATGGCACTCTGAGAGAAAGCAGCCAAAATTGCTAGGACCTTTGGCGTCAGATAAGCCAGCAGTTGCCAATTTTGATGTAAAAAGGGTTTTACACGGGCCGGCCGCTGCTGATGCGAATCTGACCAGAGCTCCTTCAAGGCCGGCCGCTGCTTATTTTAGTCCGTCTGGCAATTCAAATGAGCCAGCTGTTGGTAGTAATCAATCTAAGAGCTCCGTGTGCACTATGGAGGAACTTGCGAGGGTGATGATCCGCTGTCAGGGCTCAGGTGCTTTGGGCGAGCTTGAAAAATTTAATGGTGATCCGCTGCGATACCATTTGTTTATGCGTCAAGTGGAAGACAGAATTTTGAGTATTTATCGCAGATCAGATCCGGGTCATGCGTTGCAGCTGCTTCTCAACAGCACCACTGGGCGTGCCAGAAAGTTAATTAGCAGTTGCATAATGTTGAGACCGGACGCAGCGCTACAAAGTGCCTTGCGTCTTTTAGAGGATGTATTCGGCTCTCCAGATATCGCAATAAAGGTACATTTGAACCTCGTCACTAAGGGCCCAGTGATTCGTGTTAATGAAGAAGGTCTGCACGACTTCTATTCGGACTTAATCAACTGCAAAATGGTAGTGAAAGCGTCAGGCGCTGCGCAACTTTTAAATTCGGCTGCTACGATTGAGGGGCTGTTTGCTCGTCTCCCAAGGAGTCTTCAAGAACGGTTTGCAGATTTGGCGCTGAGAAGGGGATATGGCATGGAAATTGTACCATTTGATGTGTTTATTGAATTTATTGATCAAAATAAACGATTAGCAGCTTCACGTCTTGGCCGACTAATGGAAACAGCTAAGGTGGTAACGTCGCCCAGTTACTCTAAATGGGCAAAACCAAAGATGACTCGCGCAAATGTTGCTAAGGTCGAATGGAGTATTCAAAACAATGAATTGTTTGAAGAAAGAAAATCAGGTCAGCCTAATAGCAGCCGCAGTTGTACTGCATGCGATTCGTTAAGCCATCCCATCTGGAAATGTAAGAAGTTTATAGAAGGCCCTATCAGCGAGCGTAGAGCATTGGTCAAACAAAAGGGGCTTTGTTTTAACTGTCTTGGAAAAGACCATTTGGTAAAGGTTTGCTCAAACAAGAAACGTTGCAAAACATGCTCTGGTAATCATCATTCGCTCTTGCATTTTCCTGATTTTTTGCCCAAACAACCAAAGCTTGTATCGGAGCGCGCAAAAGATTCAACTGCAACATCCGTCAGCTCTCCTGAGCAAGATCAAACTATTGTGTTGGAAGACTTGCACTTGGTCAAAGGTAAGAAAAGACTGCAAGTTCTGCCAGTTTGTGTAACAAATCTAACTACGGGGAAGGGCAGGAACATCCTTGCTCTCTTGGACAGTGGGGCTGATACTCACCTCTTGACTAAGGAAGTGTTCGTAGATTTGGACCTAAATGGAAAACCCATTGAGTCAAATCTTCAGTTGGCTGATGGCGTCGTCAAGCAGTTAAGCTCGTTTGAGACGACATGTTCCGTTCGAGGTGTCAACCAAGAAAGCTCCTTTATTCTCGATGAAATTCGAATTGTTGAAACTATGCCAGACCTAAGCCAAAGCATACCATCTCCCATAGACGTGGAGCGAAATAGACATCTGCAAGACATAATGATTCCCATCATTGATGCAGAGCAGATTGATTTGATCATAGGCATGGACGCCCCAGGTTTGCATGTTTTTTCTGAAATTCGCAAGAGTGGTGATTATAGTTTATGGGCAGGAAGGTCTCCACTTGGCTGGGTTTTCTTTGGAAGGGATTACGGCCATGTGAACACCTCAACGACTGTGGTTTCAGATAGTCACGTTAATTTATTGGTAAGCCCAGATCTTGAAAGGGGAATGAAAGCAGTTTGCCCATGCCAATGCGATCTCTTTGACTCATCATGTGATTCTGACGTTCTACTTCCATCCCTGGACGATAAGAGAGCTCAGAATTTAATGGAAGAGTCATGCGTGTTAGAAAATGGCCATTACAGGATGCGTCTACCGTGGAAGGAAGGATGCCCAGACCTGCCCGACAACCATAGTGTCGCATTATTGCGCTTAACCAGCCTGGGGCGCCGGTTAACAAAGGACCCAGTCACCCATGCTAAATATAAGAATAAGATTAATGAGATGCTGGCTCTTGGTCACGCATTTGAAGTGACTACAGAAGAGCATGTTGAAGGAAAAACGTGGTACATTCCTCACCATTATACAGAGGGAAAATTTAGAGTTGTCTTTGATTGCGCAGCTACCTACAAAGGCACGTCACTTAATTCACAATTGTTGCAAATGCCAGATAATATGAACAATCTGATTGGCGTATTGTTTCGGTTCAGATTGCATAATATTGCTATCAACGGGGACATTCGCAACATGTTTCATCAAGTTCATGTCGATCCATCAGATCAGTCTGCGTTAAGATATTTGTGGTGGGAGGACGGTGACCCAAAGTTACCGGTAACAATCTATCAGTTGACTGTTCACATATTTGGACTTACCTCTTCTCCAAGCATCGCTAGCTTCGCACTGAGACGAACAGTGGAAGAAAATCGCGTCATATGTTCAGGAAAGGCCGTTGAAACCATCAAGCGTAACATGTACGTAGATGATTTGCTCACGTCGGTTAAGAGCTGCGAAGAAGGTATTCATTTGATTCGAGAACTCAATGCCCTTTTAGAGAGTGGTGGGTTTAAAATGGCCAAATATTCCAGCAATAACCCTGAAGTGTTGGAAGCGATTCCAAATGAGCTCCTCGCCCCTCAGCTTCAAGAATTAGAATTAAATTGTGAAGAGCTCCCATCCCACAAGACGCTGGGTTTGTCTTGGGATCCAAATCTCGACGAGCTTCGCATTAAGGTGACTATCGGAACCCATCCCATGACACGGCGCGGTTTATTGTCAACACTAGCCAGCGTTTACGACCCATTAGAAATGGCTGGTCCATTCTTACTACCAAAGCTGCTTTTGCAAAGGTTATCAAAACAGGGTTTGGATTGGGACACAATTATCGCAGACGCAGATTGCCGTGATTGGCAGAAATGGCTTCGCGTGCTACCTTGCCTGGACAGCTTATCGATTCCTCGAGTACTTTCCAATTTTTCCACAGCTCAATCTCTTGAGCTACATTGCTTTGCTGATGGTAGTGCTATAGGATTCGGAGCTGTATGTTATTTTCGATGTTTTGACGGTCAAAACCAGGGGTGGGCAATTGTTTTCGCTTACGGGCCGCATTGCGGCCGTGGAAGCTAACTGAGGGCCGCATTTAGATGTTGAATTTGTTCGCGGGTCGCAAATTACGCTATTTTTCTCCCAAAATCGTAGTGATTTCTAAAAAAAAAGGTCTTCACTTACATTCAATCTGTGATTCACTATTTCTCTCCCAAAATCTTGGTGTGTTCTATAAAAGCATTAAAACATAAGAAACTGAAACTGGGATATTTCCGACATAATTCTATGCAACTGTGGCTCAAAGTGAGGGTATGTATTTTTTAAAAAGAGCTCCGCGGGCCGCACAAAACGTCGTCAGGGGCCGCATGCGGCCCGCGGGCCGTAGTTTGCCCACCCCTGGTCAAAACTATAGTTGTTCGTTTGTTGCCGGCAAATCCAGGGTGGCACCGTCACCTAAACAGACTATTCCACGGCTAGAATTGTGCGCTGCAGTGACAGCTGTTCGTTTAGCAAAGACAGTAAAAAATGAATATGATTTCAAATTGGATCGAGTTTTCTTTTGGTCAGACTCGACAACTGTTCTCAGCTACATAAACAACACTTCAAAAAGGCGCCCGGCCTTTGAGACAAACCGTATTGACTTGATTCGAAGACATTCAAAAGCAAGTCAATGGCGATGGGTAGATACCAGTAGTAACCCTGCTGACCCTTTCTCTCGTGGGCTGTCACCCAAGCTAGTTGAAAAGGCTTGAGCTGGCTTAAGGCGCCCACCTTTCTTTTTCAAGATGAGTCAAACTGGCCTGCAGCCAATCGGTCTACTACGAAAAGGGTTGATGATTTGACCGCAGCTACATCCGTAGACAGCATCGACGATGACATTCAGCATGACAATAAGGACAGTCTCAGTCTTCCTATTACAAAACAAGACGTATTGCATCGGATCATTGAACGATATAGCATACTTTTTGATGCAGTTAGAACTTCAGCATGGTTGTTAAGGCTTAAATAATTGCTTAAGTGTCGAGCAAAAGGGCTTACGTTACCATCTATCGCAAATGAACCAATTGATAGTAAAGAGTTTGATGCAGCTCTTCTTGCCTTGATTCGTTTGTGTCAGCAACAAGCCTTTCCCGGTCTTGTCGAAGCACTTGAGGTTGATCCGTGGTATAAAGTAGCTGGAAGAGCTGGTGACAAAGAAATGAAAAGGACACTGCAATCTATCAGTAAATACTGTCCATTTGTTGCAAACGGAGTTATCAGGGTGGGCGGACGGCTTCAGCGTTCTGGTCTACCTTATGATTTTAAGCACCCAGTTGTTCTTCCTAAGGAACATCATTTGACCGGACTGATCATCCTTCACGCTCACTACCGAGCTGGTCATAGTTCGGCCACGTATGTTATGAATGAGCTCCGCAAACGCTATCATGTTGTTGGCCAGCGCCGAACGGTGAAACAGTATATCAAAAGAAACTGTATGATCTGCCGAAATCAAAAGGCTGTCCCAGGTTCACAGTTGATGGCTCCTCTTCCGGCCGGTCGAGTAACACCTAGCAGAGGTGCCTTTGAACATTGTGGGGTAGATTATATGGGACCACTCGAAATAAAGCAAGGTCGCAATCGTTTGTCGCGTTATTGCTGCGTCTTCACGTGTTTGGCTTCGAGAGCTGTTCATCTTGAAATGGCATATGATTTGAGTACCGATTCTTTCCTGATAGCCTTCCGTCGTTTTCTATCAGTTAGAGGGGACACGACTAGAGTAATGTACTAGGACAATGGCACCAACTTTGTCGGGGCTAATTCTCAACTACAAAAAGGTTTAAAGCGAATAGATCAACGTCGGATTGTGAACGAACTAGCGCCCAGAAGAATCGAATGGAAACATGCTCCACCACTGGCAAGCCACCAGGGCGGGATCTATGAGGCTATGATACGATTAGTTTGTAAAAACATGAATTTGATTATGGCTGATAAACGGCTTAGAACGTTAACGGATGAAGGACTACAAACCTTGCTCAAAGAAATTGAACATATTTTAAACTGTCGACCTTTGACCGAGCTAACAGATGAGGTTGAGAATACGACGGCTCTCACGCCAATGATGCTTTTATCTGGCTGTGTCGATCCTGGTTACCCACCTGATGTTTTCCTAGATTCAGATGGTATGAGGTCATCTTGGCGTGCTTGTCAACTTCAAGCCGACGTTTTTTGGGACCGTTGGCGGTCCGAATATCTTCATTTGCTGCAGCGTAGACAGAAATGGCTCACGCCGCAACGTAATCTTTGTGTTGGCGACCTCGTTTTGCTGGTCGATGAAAACGCGCATCGCAATATATGGCCCAAAGGAGTCATCGAAGAAGTCCTTCCCGACCGAGACGGTATGGTTCGTCGTGTTAGGGTCCGCACCGGCAAACAAAAAATATTTACGAGAGACGTGCGAAAACTGTGCCTTCTTGAGTGCGAGACTGATTCAACCATGTAATCAACAAACGATGTGATCTTGGCTGGGACTATGCGGTGTTAAACGCGTTACGAACATTATGGACTGTGCGGCGTTAAACGCGTTACAAAACATTTTACCGACTATGCGGGTTAAACACGTTACAAAACATTATGGACTGTGCGGTGTTAAACGCGTTACAAACATTACGGACTATGCGGTGTTAAACGCGTTACGAACATTATGGACTGTGCGGCGTTAAACGCGTTACAAAACATTTTACCGACTATGCGGGTTAAACACGTTACAAAACATTATGGACTGTGCGGTGTTAAACACGTTACAAAACATTATGGACTGTGCGGTGTTAAACGCGTTACAAACATTACGGACTGTGCGGCATTAAACGCGTTACAAAACATTATGGACAGTGGGGATATCGGAGCAAGCCGCTGTTGTGTTTCGTTGCAAGCTTGTGTTTTCTGCGTTTGTTTCGTTTGATCTCACTGCTTATGTATTTGAAAAATTGATCATCGCCGTTTTGTCATACTTAGTCTCGATAATTTTTGGGCCGGCTATGTAGCAGTGAGAATTGGATAATCTAAAATTTTGTTCGCTTAAATGTTCGTATAAATTTATCGCTAAGATTTGGCTGACTCAATTCTTTTTTATTGCCTTTGTGTTTCGTCATAAACGTTCCGTGAATTACCTCGTACGTCAAAATCTCCAGGGAGTCTGTTTCGCGCACATGTGCTTCAAAGGTTTCTTTTAAGTAGATAAATAAGGTTTAGTTCAAGGGTCGGCAACCTACGGCCCGCGGGCCGGATCCGGCCCGCCATGCGAAATCGTCCGGCCCGAAACATACCCACTAGTTATTACAAGAACACGGCCCGCCAGCCCTTATTGAGTTTCAAACTGCAGTGTTACTACTGTTTGAAAAAAATTGTGGTACTTTTACACCATAAAACTAGTGCGAAGACGGTAAACTAGCATGAGATTGCCTGGTTCACACGATTTGACGATAAGAAGTAGATTGTTGCCTATACTGCCCTATATTTGTGCATGTGCAGACACGCGGATTAAATGCTTTGAGATAATTGTTTTGCTATAGAAACAAAGAGAGATGCACGAGTGCGTCATGCTACCCTATATTTGTGCATGTGCAGACACGCGGATTAAATGCTTTGAGATAAATTGTTTTCAATCCGAGTGCGAGTGCCTCATGGGACCAGCGCATCATATTGCCACAGCACTGTGGTTGTGCGTAGCTGGAAATATTTGCAGTTTCAGTTTTATGGGTGTAAAAAGTGCAGTTAGGAAACGTGTTGACTAAATTATGTTAGCTTTAACTTAGACTTTTTTATAATTTAGGTCAGGACTTTAGGATGTTAGCGAAACGCCGAAAGGTTGATGATGAGTGTCGAAGTTTTAATGATGAATGGACGGAGAAGTATTTTTCCATATTACACTTTGGTAAACCCACGTGCTTAATTTGCAATCAGTCTGTTGCTGTGAACAAGGAATTTAATATTAAGCGTCATTATGAGACAAAGCATTCGCAGTTTTCGGAGTACAGAGGTCAAACAAAAAAAAGACAAAATTAACCGTCTTAAATTCTGCTTAGAAAAGCAGTGTAGTATATTTCAAAAGCAAAACACTGAATCAGAAAAAAACACTCAGGCAAGCTATGAGGTCGCCAAATTAATTGCGAAAAAC
Organism: Diplosoma virens; assembly: GCA_963680785.1. NCBI lineage: Eukaryota > Metazoa > Chordata > Ascidiacea > Aplousobranchia > Didemnidae > Diplosoma > Diplosoma virens. The sequence continues at coordinate 3,073,590 of OY796884.1, forward strand.
ATGAAACCTTTCACTGATGGTGATTTTGTGAAAGACTGTTTGATGGCCGTTGTCGAAGTCATTTGTCCTGAGAAAAAAAAATTATTCTCCAATGTTAGTCTTTCTGCAAGAACTATCACCCGACGAATTGAAGATTTGTCTGAGGATGTAAAAACTCGCCAACAAGATTGTTTAAAAAATTTGCAATACTTTTCAATAGCTATTGACGAGAGCACTGATACAACGGACACAGCTCAGCTTGCGGCATTCGTTCGTGGAGTCAGCTCAAATTTTGATATTTTTGAAGATTTCGTTGAGTTAGTTCCTATGAAAGGCACTACAACAGGAGCAGATATTCTACTGTTGCAGTGCACAAACAGAATGAGCCTCGACCTGTCAAAATTGGTGTCGATAACAACCGACGGAGCTCCTGCAATGATTGGTAAAAATAAAGGTGCCGTTGCTCTGCTTCAAAAACACTTGGAAGATATCGGACTCAATAACAAAATCACAAAGATACACTGTTTATTTCACCAGGAGGCATTGTGCGCCAAGACAACAAACTTGAAGAGTGTGATGGACACAGTGGTGAAAGCTGTGAATATGATTTTGTCTCACAAACTGAATCACCGACAGTTTCGCGAGCTATTACTAGAAGCAGAGAATCAATATGGTGATATCCTGTATTTCTGCAATGTTCGCTGGCTAAGTCGAGGAGCTATGCTTGCACGAGTGTATGAGCTGAGAAATGAAATAGCAACTTTCCTTGAAAATAAAAACATTAACGCCACAGAATTTCGCAATCCAGAATGGGTATCTAATCTTGCATTCTTAGTCGATTTAACGTCACATCTGAATAAATTGAATTTGCAACTTCAGGGAAAAAACCAACTGATACATGAGATGTGGAAGTAATACTCGCATTTGAAACAAAACTGCGACTCTGGGAATGTCAACTGGACAAAGAAAATTATGTTCACTTTCCTACACTGGAGGAGAGCAAACCTACCAGCAATACTGCATTTGTCACTGTGATACGAAATTTAAGAACTGAATTTTCCTCACGCTTTTCCGACATTCGTTCTCTACAAAATCTGTTCAGGCTGTTCAGTACTCCGTTTGATGTGGACTTCAATACCATTCCAGAAAAATTTCAAATGGACCTTATTGAATTGCAATGCAGTGACGAATTGAAGGCGAAATTTCATACAGAGGGAAATCAGGGCATATCGCTGCTTGACTTTTACAAAAAGTACCTTTTTGAAAGTGGCCTTTATCCCAGCTTGACCAATAATGCAAAAAAAAATGGCATCGATGTTTGGTAGCACGTACACATGTGAATAATTGTTTTCAACAATGAAATTTACGAAGAGCAAGCTGAGATTACGCATTTCCGACGCCAATTTAGAAAATGTTCTGCTTCTTGCTTCATCGGACTTGTCACCGGATGTTGAAAAACTTTTACAAAGCAAGCAGCATCAAGTGTCGCAGTAATGTTGTGTTGTTGAAGTGTGAATATACATATTTTGCTATTTTTGTGATTGGTATGATTGAGATTGTAGCAATGTAGCGTAATATACTGAAGCGAGTCTGAATTATAGTGTTAATGAAAATTCCGGCCCGCCAAAAAGTTGCACATTCGACATTTGGCCCGTGACTAGCAAAAGGTTGCCGACCCCTGGTTTAGTTGTTTGTCAGGACGGAGTGTACAATTTAAATTAGCTACGATTTTTAACCTTTTTCAATGTTTTAGATAACACCAGAATTGATTTTAATTATTTTTTATTTTTATATTTTCTTGGTTTATTTGATATATTCTTGATCGCTGCCTTGGTTAATATACGAAATTAATTAAATCAGAAGTCGTGATTCTTGTTTGTTTAGAATCAAATTGGATAAAGTCAAGGTCAACTTAACACCATGTTTACTGCTCCCAAACGGACTTAATTTTGCACACTTTGCGAAATAATTAAAATTTTTTTGTGGTTCTTAAACAGTTAAAAATAAGGAGCCCTATTTTAACCCTATTCTTCTCAACTTTTTTCGAGCTATTGACTCCTCAACGTGGTCTGCAGAAGCCCACCAAAGTTTAACCCTTTAAGGGACAATGGTAAGATTGCGTATTATTATTGTGATTGTAACGAAACAAAAACACTTTTTTAAAGGCATCCTAATTATATTTTTTAAATATCTATGATATGATTATAAATCATCATCATTCTGTAATAAAACACTGAGCCTACACTGTAGTTATCATTTTATTAATTTTGATGTTTTAAGTACAATTTAACTCATTTTAAAATTGATAATAAAAACATTTCTTTAATAACCCAAGCAAACCAAGCAGATGTGCAAAACGTTTTCCTTTATGCTTTTCATTTGCGCGTGAATTTTTATTACATTTTTCAGTAGCGAGTGACGAATCAAATTAGCGCGCAACAAAAGGCAAAATTAATGAAAGAAAAAAAATTATGGCGTAATAAAGAAAGCTTAATGATCTACTAAAATAATTAGAATTATAGATAACAACAAGGGAACAAAACTTTTATCAATATTGAGATCGGGGTAAGATTTTTAACCAATATTTTCCCATGGTCCCCTGTTAAGGCCCGTTTCCACTACGAGCGTGGAAAAAAGCATTCTTTCTTTGTTTTATTGCTTTTTTTTTGCGCTCGCTTCAATTTCAACCGCTCGCTTCAATCGAAGATCAATAAAAGAGACAAAGAATGCTCTTTTCCACGCTTGTAGTGGAAACGGGCCTTTAAGCGTCAGCGACGAAATATGTCGTTTCTAAGTAACGTATCAAAACCGTCAGCGACGACTTATATCGTTTTCAAAAATTGCTCCTGGAGCATGTCACATGACTCAGAGTGAGCAAAAATCAAAGACGGCAAAATTTTTTGGCTAAACTTCCTGAAAAACCCTCTGTTACGTCACAATACCCAAGCAAATGCGCACGTCCTCTTATATATGGCTGCGCTTTGATGCGAAGTCAGAATTTCTAATCAGCAAAAAAAACATCTGAAAGCTCAGTTACAAACCGTGTAGAGATAAGTTGTTCAATTTAATAAATTGTAATTTTCTAATCAGGTCATAATTATAAAAAAAGTTTTTTTTGTATGAGACTAAGATTAATTAAGCTTTATGAAGTAAAGAATATATACGAACACTATCAATCAAGTAAATTTTAGAAATAATATATTTTTCAAAAACTGGTTTTTGGTTCTATATGTTATTTCAAAAACAGATTTTTGAACACCAAATGTTTCGTCTAAATTGCGGATCCCTCTTTTTTCTAAATTATAAATTATATGCTTCTGTAGCGGGTTTGGTGAAAGGGTGTAGATATAGGTTTATTATATTATATTGCTATACACTACTACCATTCACTTACTACATTGATTAAAAGTCCAAGGAATTAATTCTTTTAGTTTCTTCAAGTACTTCCAGCAGTTTGATCTTTTATTCAGTTTTATTACGATTAATTCGTTTAGCGATCAACCACGTTAACAGTTAATTTCCCAAAAATATTAGCAAGCCAGAATCAAAAATCCAGTCACCAAAAAGCAACAGACTTATAGCAATCGTTATCTAATTTCCTTTTTCTTACTTAACACGTCGCCAGTCAAAGTCAAAAGCAAAAGCCAAAATTAAAACAACTATGAATTCTTTTTCACTCTTCTCGCTTAACTCGTTGCCAGTTCAAACGATAATAATCCCAAAGGAGAAGAAAAATGCTTCTTATTTTTTTTGCACGTTTTATCGGACAACGATCGATTGTGACGTAGCTTTGCGAGCTACATATGATCCCCCCTTACGAATGCACAAACTTTTAAGGATGCCCTTACGAATACACAAACGAATATACTAAAGCAAAAATAGCCAATTCTCAACAATGCGAGTCCCCGCAGCAAAAGGAGAGTAAGAAGAGAAGAAGAAAGATGTGGCATGCCAAAGTAAAGGAAAGAAGCTACAAGAGGGGAGGGAATAGGAATCGGACTGCAATACCTTAGAGTCTCCGGAAGCAGGTCGTAATACTTGCTTGACAGCTGCTCTATTTATAGCGTTTGCCAAGCTTATTCGTGTGTTAGGAGGAAAAATATGAAAATTAACAATGAAAAATCATAAAAGATTGGTGTGTGTCACAGACTTTCTTCGGGAATCCTAAAAGACCAGTTGAGCTAGGTAACCCGAATACCTGCGCTGAAACAAAGCTGTGTCTAAATTTTATTTTATTCCGGCTCAAGAAGTAGTCTTGCTATGAGCCTGAAGCTTTTGTACAGTTGGTTTAACGAAAGCTCGGATTGGTTTCGTTGAAGACTCTTCTTCACAACAAACAGAGACCACTGTCTCTAATAAGAATCACGTCCGACGAAACTTCTATTCCACGCTTTGCCAAACTGCAAAGCGAACTCAACACTATAACTTGATTCAATCAACACAAGTAATTGTACCTCGGTAGAACAAAACTGCCAACCACTGGCACAAAATAAATTCAACAATCGTCAACCGATACAAAATCTAACGGGTCTCCCGCGTCCAACCAAATTAATTCCACTCGAGTCGTCTCAAAATTACATCTCACAGCAACTACAATAATCGCTATGCATCGGCTTTATACAGAACCACGTGACGCAAATTCGCTCGAATGCCAGACAAATCTACAACTTTCCAGAGAGATCGCTAAGCTAGAACTACGTAGTATATACGCGAAGGTCCTAGTACAGTGACGTTCATCAAAAACATATTACGTCAATACAAAGAGAAAAAGGCAAGAAATACATTCAGCGAAATGTAGACATTACATCGCATAGTATGAGAGTCGCGCTTCACTGGCCATGCGATAATATTTTTGCAATAAAACTACGAATCACTTTCAACGGGGATAAACTGCATCGTTATGATTAAAATTATTATGAAGTGTGACAGTGTGCCATATCCACGGTGACCTTCTGTTTGTAAAAATGGTTTATTGCTTATCACAAAGAACATTTCAGTACAATTTAGGGAGAGAGGATAATGTTTTCTTCATCCATACCACGACCACATATAACAGCATAAATACATTCATCCTAACATAAAATTACTAACAAAATAAAAAAACAAAAAAAACAAAAGAAACTATAACGAACGTTTTCGGCTTGCGTCAGCCCTCTTCAGATGAATAAAATGATTTAAAGAAATAAGTACTGTAATTCAAACAAAAACGAAGTCAATGATCTGAATTATGCAATTGTTCAACAAATCTTTTTTCTCGCACGCGTTTTTTTCTCATAAAGGAAATTAATTTAAATTTAAAATGCAACCGCCCAAATGACAACAACAACGCCGATACACCGAGCAAATCCAACTGACACAAAATAATAATCTAAAATATATTTAATAAAAATGATGACCCATTTGCAAATAATTGTCGGTTGAGTTTCGGGTTATGCTTTTTTATCAATAAAGCTTCATGAATTTTAAAACCAATAAAGCTTCATGAATTTTGAAACCAAAATAACAAAGCATAGCCCCAAACTGATAATAAAGATAAAAAAGCATAGCCCCAAACTCAACCGACAATTATTTGCAAATGGGTCATCATTTTTATTAAATATATTTTGTGTCAATTGCATTTGCTTGGTGTATCGGCGTTGTTGTTGTCATTTGGGCGGTTGCATTTTAAATTTAAATTAACTTCCTTTATGAGAAAAAAACGCGTGCGAGAAAAAAGATTTGTTGAACAATTGCATAATTCAGATCATTGACTTTGTTTTTGTTTAAATTACAGTACTTATTTCTTCAAATCATTTTATTCATCTGAAGAGGGCTGACGCAAGCCGAAAACGTTCGTTATGCTTTTTTATATTTTTATTTTTTATTTTGTTAGTAATTTTGTGTTAGGATGAATGTATTTATGCTGTTATATGTGGTCGTGGTATGGATGAAGAAAACATTTCAGTATTTGCATTAAAAAATTCATTTATAAATTTTTATTTGCTAAAGCTGCAAATTCTATATCAGCCAATTGAAAATATTTTGCTAAAACATATTACCGGTGTAGTTTTATGCTTCAGCAAAAATATATCAGTCGATTAAAATTTGTTACATAAGAATTTATTGCGTTACAAGAAATTACCTTACTTTGCTGAACAAGCTAATATAAGCTGTGAGCTTGCCATTTCTTGTTTATAAATGGTCACGAAAAAAACAGAAACTTTTTTTCTAGATCAAAGTCAATGCCGCGCAAAGATTCAAACAATGGCACGCAAGCACACACACTCAGATAAAGTTCAAAATATGGCTTTTCTAGTAAATAATGTGCCTTTTGTCGAATTCCCATGAGAAGTAAATCGAGCAGAGCGCGCGCGACTTGCAAAATATTCAGACGAAATTTTTTTCGCCAGACAGAATAGAGCTCTAGCGACACGTAGAGACTTGAAAATTTGAATTATCTTGTCGCTACTCGTAATTATTGGGGAAAAAGCGATTTTTTTCAAAGAAAAGTGGGGTCTCTTATTTTGCTTATTGCAGACTTGTTTTTGAAAAAATTTTTAAAACTTTTATAGCATTTTACTCAGGAAAAAATTATCTTTTCAATGATATAAAATTTAAACTAGTTTTTTTTTTATAATCACTGGGGAAATTATGATTAAATATTGCTTAATTCTCGAAAAACCCCAAATCTGGCGCTTCTAGTGGTCAAAATGGGAGCAAATGCTCCAAAAACGTGATAATTTTGGAAAAAATAATTAAAAAAAACTGACGCTTAACAGGTTAAAACAGGGGTGGGCACGCTTTTTGGACGGCGGGCCAAAATTTTTTTAAACTTTGACAAGCGGGCCGGACTATGTGAATGTATGAAACGGACAAGAGTGTTAAGCTGTAGCATAGTTTATTAAAGGCTGTTCACAATAATAAACCAGTTATAAATGATAAAAAATCTTGCTGTAATGTTACATTTAATTGCAGTCTTTAAGCCACGTTTTTCTTTGCCAAAGTATCAAAATCTGGGGATAGCTTAGTTGTCGCGATTGTTAAAACAGATTTTAGCTGAGTATCAGTTGATCGAGATTTGTGGTTTGATTTGTTAAAATTCATCAAGCTGAAAGTCTGTTCACAAATGTATGTTGAGCCAAAGAGAACCAACATTCTCTGCACCATTTTTTGTATATTCGGGAACGTAGCATCATTTAATAAAGCGTAAAATTCATTCAGCTTCAGGACTTGAAATTTCTCTTTCAAAAGGTAGTCACTCTGAAGGTCAATCAATACCAATTGCAACTCCTGTGGTGCTGTCAGAGCAACTCGAGATAGGGAGGCTGAGACAATATTAAATGATTTTTGGAGTTTTATAAAATCTTGGAATCTACGGCAAAATTGTTGATGCAGATTATCCAGTAACTTGCTGTATTTATTTGCATGTTTAGAAGCTTCTTTCATAGTCACTAAAGTGGGGAAATGTACAAACGAATTGCTTAGCAATTGTTCTAAAAATAAAGTCAGTTTAGATTTAAAAGCTTTAACATTCGTGTACATCTCGAGAGCGAAAAGATCTTTCCCTTGCAACTTCGTATTCAAGTCATTCATGTGTGTCAATATGTCTCTTGCAAAAAAAAAATCACAAAGTTAATCTCCGTTTTCTAGTTCAGGAAAGTCACCTTTTCTGATTAACTACATAAATAAGCAAATGGCCTGTTTAAGTACCCAGAAACGTTTACATGCTTTTCCCAAACTTAACTTAACATGAGAATGGTAAAGCAAGTCCTGGTGATCAGAATCGATTTTTTCGAAAAACTTTATAAACTGTCAATGGTGAAGTCCTCTTCCTTTTATGTAGTTGATCAGTTTTATCACTGCCTTCACCACATGATTAAGCTGCAGTACAGACTTACACAAGGCCTCCTGATGGATGATGCAGTGCAAAAAAGTTATATCCATGTCAGGGTTTTCCTCTTTCATCTTATCTTGTGATATGTGATTAAACTAGAAGTCACAAATAAATTTTCAACGATTTTTTAACTGTGATGTAACAAACGCTTAGTTATGAGAAAAGAATTACAGGCATAAACAAGGAAACTTCAACAAGATCAATTGATTCGTATGCTTGGGCATTGGAATGTGATTTTTCTGTAGGGAAAACGGAAACTATATTCAACAATCAGTAATGAATTGCTTTTAAGTACTCGTTCGTGGTAATAGCAGGCGGGCCAGATTAAACAAGCTCGCGGGCCGGATTTGGCCCGCGGGCCGTAGTTTGCCCATGTCAGGGTTAAAAGGACGTTTAAACTGTTTACAATTTTAACAAGTCAGTTTAATATTATTAAATACACAAAAGTGTTTGAAAAACTAGACACTTTCCTGTTTTTAAATATTTTTTTTTAGTTTAACTATGATTTGCTGTGTTAGTCTTAACGAAGAAGTAAATGTCAAGGATTTACAAATTTGAAAAATAGCCAAGGCAAGGCAACTACTGAAAGCATACTACTTTTACTTTTTGTTTTGTAATGATATGTTGTTAGTGATAATTGATCTTTATAATGTACTTTGATATTTTATTCTGCTTTTGTTTTTTATCTACTTAAATGACCTTTAAAAATTGCTGTTCTTTTAAAAGGACGATGAGCACATGTGTTACATATATGCACTCTAAGCCATGTTGCGAACTGGCCGATTTGTCTAGTGATAAATGTTACTGACTTTTGCGCTGTTGATGCAGATTCAATTACCGGTCTTGCTGATACACTTTCCAACAAACCATTGACAAAGATTATGTCATTTTTTGTTGTTTTTATAGCTTGTTTCTTTTCAGATTAAATGTCAATGAAGCATTAGCTTATCTAGAAAATGGTGATGATAACATCTCTTCTGCTGATATCTACATTGAGCCACCAATTGATGCTGGATCTATTTCTGTACAGGACTATGACAATGAAGATCAACTTTGAAGCTTGGATTATTTGTCAGGAAAACAATTAAATGCCTCTGCAGAATAACTATTTCATCAACTAACAGTTTACCAAAGAAAAATGACATAAGTGACTCCTAAATTCCAAAACCCCTTCCAAAAAAAAAAGAAAACAAAACAAAAAACTGGAAAGAAAATGGACATACAATGACTTGATAAATGCTTCGCCTAAATCAGCATAACCGCCGAAGTATAAAGAAAAACAGTGGTCGCCGCCAGATGTTTTTCAAATTTTCTTTGACAATGAAGTGATTGAACTAATTATAAGATTTTGCACAATTTATGCTGCTGACAAAGGTTTTCACAGTTTTCACGCAACAATGAAAAGATGCGCGCTTTCTGGCTTTACTACTCCTAAGCATTTCTGTTTCTCTTCCGCGGAGAAGAATGAACTATAAAAAACAAATCGATATAAATAAGATGTTTACTCGCACGCTATCACGTCACAGATTTGAAAAAACTCTTTGCTTTCCTCATTTAGACGACATTAGCAGTCACTGTGGATCTCTGGACCCCGATCATATTTTGTATGGTCCTTTAAGTGGGTCTTCAGATACTCACCAAGTGAGACTAAGATCCAGACGCCCGTTTGTGCCAGGTGCGCGAAATCTTTTGGACAACCTTGCCAGACTTGGCATCCGCGCTTCTGAATAGACAAATCACAAATGGAAAACGGAGTACTGTGAAAATGCTTCCAGGCTCCGTGCTTTTGTGCCCGGGACCGGTGTCAGGCCTTTTGGAATGGGCTTGCCCCGAGCAGCTTGGGTTAAGCTTAACCGCCTGCGGACTGGTATTGGGCGATTCCATTCGTCCATGAACAAATGGGGTCCCGCTCCTTTACCAAATTGCGAGTGTGGCGCTCTGAGCAAACCGCAGACAATGTTCTAACAGCGTGCCCCATACATCAGGCACCACATGCAGCACGAGGTCTGACGGTTTTGGATGACAAAACTCGATGCTGGCTTAATAAAACCACTGGCAGCATCTGATCCAGGCAGTACAGCAGCCTGGGGTAGTAAAAGGATAAAGCCTCGGCCTCAGTCCTGTTTGTGTCTGACCTGGAGTGAATGCCCTTCAAACGACGCCAAACGACGACGACGATTTAACCGACAACAATAATTTGCACAAAGACAACAAATTTGCAAAGATTCGGTCACTTCTTTTGCTACTGAATGCAAAACTCTTAAATAACTTTCCAAATGAAAATTTTTTTTGTTGATGAATCAATGGTCCCGTATTACGGCCGTAACAGACTGAAACAACATATTCACGTAAAGCCAATTAGATTTGGCTATAAAGTTTGGTGTTTATAAACACGTACTGGTTATCGTACGCAGGCAATTCTTTTCCAAGGTAATAGTTACTGGTTATTCGAATCCAGAATTTGGTATGAGTGAGTTTGTTGTTCTAAATTTGATTTCAAAATTACCACCAAATATAGAATATAGATTGTTTTTTGACACTTCTTTTCTTCATTACCACTTATAGAGCACCTAGAACGTATCAATATTGGATCTACAGAAACAATTAGACTGAATCGAATTGAAAAAACTCCACTCCTAGACCCAAGTAACATAAAAAAGACGCAACGTGGCAACTACTGCTATATGAAAGAAAAAATTCAACCCTATATGGACAAATGGGACAGATCTGGCACGTTTCAAAAAAACGTTATTTAGTGAACATTTTTAGAAATTTTTTTAAATAAACGATTTTTTTAGATTTGTCATATCTAGTTGGTATAGTTTTGAGTTAGAAACCCTAAAACTTCAACCAGTGTGAAAGTAATAGTCAGTTCTTTGGTTGTTTGGCAAGGTTAGTAAAAAATGCTGATACTTACTATTTTGCATTAAGTAGTTCTTGATAAGCAACCAAATTTTTTGACCAAATAAAATTTTTTTGTATTTAGTAAAAGCAGTTCTATCATATCAATAAAAAATTTTTAATGTTTGCTTATTGTGATTAATGTGGTATCGATTAATTTAAACGTGCCAGATCTGTCCACCTGGTCCACAAAGTTTGATTTATATGCTGAAGATCTAAATATAATCTGAGTGTTATGTTGCATTTTTTTTTAATATTTTGAGTAAATATAGTGTAATAATAAATTACTTATGAATGTTCGAAATTTTTATGACATAAAGAATTGGGCAGCTATCGCTGGGGGTGAAAATGGGGAGAGCGAAAATGAATTTTTAGCAGAAAGTGACTCTAATGATGAATATGTTTATTGTAAATCCAGTTACAAAAACCATCAAAGTGAAGAAAGTATTTAGATTACATAGAAAAAAGAGCCAAATGCAAACTGCCTGGGTACACAAGCAAAACTTACAGTTTTTGCATAAAATACGAAATGTTTCTTTGCCTGAACAAAAATAAAACTGTTTTAAAACATTTCACAAAAGCTAAAAGTATTCAAATTGTAATGTAAAATTACTTGTGTACTCGTTTTTGACTTTTATGGTTCAATTATTGCATGATATATAACGTTTTGATTTTTCGTACTATGGACCAGTGGGACAGATCTGGCACGTTTAAAAATATTAAAAATAAATAAAAATTTTTTTAATATTTAGTCAAATATTGTGTAATAGAAAGCTACTGTCACTAAAAAATAGTTGAAATAATTTTTATTGAGCACAAAATTAAATTTGTCCATATAGGGTCAAACTGCATATTTGTCCAGGAAAAAGATGACAGCGTTGCTACCATGGTCTCTCTTGGAGAATCATGTATGTAATTCATACCTTCTATAGGATTCGAACTCGCTTTCATCTCGGCCTTTGACTTAGGCTATAATAGTCCGCGCTTTTACATTTTTGTTTGATACATTTAGTTTTTTGGTAAAATAAGTGATTTTTTCTTTGTTTATTGCTTTGGATTTTTGACTTCGTGTTATTGACTTCTGTTGTGGTTTTGGCTGCAGGGAAGACTCATCACTATTTTAATTTGCTAGCTGTATTGTATGCCAACTGTGGCTGACTGTGTTTTTCCTTTAATCTTTGGATCTTTGTTTTAAGTTTGATTTGAAATAAATATTTTAGTTTTGCTATTGTTGGTATTGATTGGAAAATGCAGTTGGTGAAAGCCTTGGAGCTCCCCCGTAAGTGCAGTTGTGAAGGTCAACTTGGCCGATTGCAACAGCCTCCAACTGCTATGGTGTTGCCGCAGTACGATCAGCTTCACGTTGGTCCATTGCGAAAAAGAAACAAATTGTCATCGGTCAACCTGATGTTGTTTATCAATATAACCAGTTTATGGGGGAGTTGACAGGTTGCATGAGAACATTGCCAAATTACGTGTGGCAATAAGAATGAAGAAATGGTGGTGGCCCATATTTAGTTAGCTATTAGATGTAGCAGTAAACAATGTATGGCAAACCTATCGCAGTCTAGCACGTTCACAAGAACTGGAGCCATTAGACTTGCTCGGGTTCACCCGGTAGATAGTTGTAACCTACGTCAATAAATACTGCTCTATCAAAGCTGTTGAAGTTGTTGGTGGCCTTCAAACCCAGGCGGTTCTTGAAAATAGATACAATGGGCAACACCATTACATAATTTCAACAGAAAAACTAATCAGATGTGCGTGAAATGTTATGTGGGTCTTCACGTAGGCTGCTTTATGGATTACCACACAAAGTAGAGGTAATTGGCCCTAATTTCAATGTTTGCTCTTTGAATGGATTTTTTTGATTTGTACTAAACTTATAACAGTTCACTGTATTTTGATAATAATGTTAGTATTTGAATAGATTAAACTAATGTAAGCTTCGAGTATATACCGAATAGTTGCAGGCTACAGTCGGCTACTATTATTCATTTCTTGCAAAATTAGAAAAATAATATCATTAATCTAAAAAACCCAGCCTCTAAGGTTGTTCAAATCAGAGCAGCCTTGGTGCCGGTCCCAAGCCCGGATAAATGGGGAGGGTTGCGACAGGAAGGGCATCCGGCGTAAAACACAGCCAAATATTTTTCAATGCGCGTTGTAAAATCTAACTTCATACCGGATCGGTCGAGGCCCGGGAAAACAACGACCGTTACCAGTGACTGGGCACCAAGGGTTACTGGTGGACATGCTACTTGGATGCAAAGAAGAGGTGGAAAGCAGTGGAGAAGAAGGAAGGAGAGAAATGAAGAGATGAAGAAAGCTAAGAAGATCAAGCTGAGGGTAGCTACATTAAATGTTGGAACCATGACTGGTAAAGGAAGAGAAGTGGCGGATCTTATGGAACGAAGAGCGGTGGACATACTGTGTGTGCAGGAAACTCGCTGGAAGGGAGAGAGAGCAAGATGCATAGGTGGTGGATATAAAATGTGGTACTGTGGAAGTGGAAACAAAAAGAATGGTGTAGGAATCATATTGAAAAAGGAACATGTGGACAGGGTAGTGGAATTATGGAGGGTATCAGAAAGGATAATATGCTTGAAGATGGAGCTTGATGGTGTTATGTTGAATGTCGTCAGTGCATATGCGGCACAGGTGGGGTGCATACGTGAAGAAAAGGAAACATTCTGGCTGGACCTAGATGAGACAGTGGAAAAGATACCAAGGAATGAAAGAATTGTGGTGGGAGCAGACCTGAATGGGCACGTAGGAGAAGGGAATAATGGTGATGAAGAATGCATGGGCAGACACGGATTAGGGAAAAGAAATAATGAAGGAAAAGCAGTGGTGGATTTTGCTAAGAGAAGGGAACTAGCAATCACCAACACATATTTTGTAAAGAAACCGGCACATAGAGTCACCTACAGCAGTGGCGGACGCAGTTCGCAGGTGGATTATATCATGGTGAGAAGACAAAGAATCAAGGAGGTGGTGGATACAAAAGTTGTTGTAGGTGAAAGTGTAGCAAAACAGCACAGAATAGTGGTCAGTGCGATAATCATCTGGACAAAGTGGAGAAAAGCACCAAAATTAGTGAAGAGAATAAAATGGTGGAAATTAAAGGACTCGAAAGTGAACAGTAAATTCAAAATGGATGTGATCGAAAGCGGAATACTTAGTGGACAGGAAGACTGGCAAACAATAGCTGAAATGATATGGAGCATTGCCAGAAAGGAACTTTGTGAAACATCAGGAAAAGTTAGCACGGCAGGTAGACACGAAACGTGGTGGTGGAACCAGGAAGTACAAGAGAAGCTAAAGGATAAGAAAAAAGCTAAAAAGACATGGGATACCATCAGAGATGATGCAAGCAAGTTGGCCTATAAAACTGCAATAAAGCAAGCTGAGAGAGAATGGCAAAGGCAAGAAACAAGGCATATGAGGAACTGTACGAAAAACTGGAAACAAAGGAGGGGGAAAATGAGGTGTTCAAAATAGCAAAGCAGAAAAACAGACAAAGCAAGGATGTTCAGCAAGTAAGAGTAATCAAGAGTAAAACTGAGGAGATTCTGATGGAAGAAGAGAAAGTGAAACAGAGATGGAAGGAGTATTTCGACAACTTACTCAACCATGAAAACCCTAGAGAAAGAAGAGAAACGAGAACAGAAGAGAGAGAAAGGGACGTGAAAGATATCTCTGGAGAAGAAGTCAGGACTGGGTTGAGGAGGATGAAGAAGGGAAAGGCTCAAGGACCTGATGACATACCAGTGGAAGCATGGATTGCTCTAGGCAATAAAGGTGTGGAGTTTTTAGTGAAGTTTTTCAACAGACTCTTGCGAGGAGAGAAGATGCCAGATGAATGGAGGAGGAGCGTGCTTGTACCTTTGTACAAAGGTAAAGGAGACATCAAAGAATGTGGAAACTACCGGGGGATCAAGTTGATGAGCCACACTATGAAATTGTGGGAGAGGATAATAGAAGCAAGGATAAGGAAGGAGGTGACAATTGCTGAGCAACAATTTGGGTTCATGCCAGGAAGGAGTACCACCGATGCAATCTTTTGTCTAAGGATGCTCTTGGAAAAATGGACTGAAGGGCAGAAGGCAGTGCACTGTGCCTTTATTGACCTGGAGAAAGCATACGACAGGGTACCCAGAGAGGAACTGTGGGAATGCTTGCGGTTAGCCGAAACATCAGAGTGCTACATAAGGATTATCCAGGATATGTACGACGGAGCGACAACAACTGTGAGAAGTGCAGCAGGGTTGACTGAAGAATTTAAGGTAGGTGTTGGACTCCACCAAGGTTCAGCACTCAGCCCATTTCTTTTTGTCGTCATTATGGACAGGCTGACGGAGGACATCAGGAAGGACGCACCATGGGATATGCTGTTTGCAGATGACATAGTTCTGTGTAGACAAAATCATAGGGAGCTAGAGGAGGACCTGGAGATTTGGAGAAATGCACTGGAGAAAAGAGGCCTGAAAGTGAGCCGGAGCAAGACAGAATATTTGAGGGTTGGGGGTGTGGATGATGGAGAAGAGTTGAAGTTGCAAGAAGAAAAGGTAAAGAAAGCCAAAAACTTCAAATACCTGGGGTCAACAGTTAGTAATGATGGAAGATGTGTAGAAGAAGTAAGGAGAAGGATCCCAGCAGGATGGATGAGTTGGAGGAAGGTATCTGGAGTTCTGTGCAACAGGAAGTTATCAGCAAAGGTTAAGGGTAAAATATACAAGAGTGTTGTTAGACCAGCCATGCTTTATGGAATGGAAACGGTGGCAGTGACTGAACGATAAATGGGAAAAATGGAAGTTGCAGGGTTGAAAATGGTGAGATGGGCACTGGGAGTGACAAGAAAGGACAAGATAAGAAACGAATATGTGAGAGGGACTGCAAAAATTGCAAAGCTGGGAGAAAAACTTCGGAATGTGAGGCTACGTTGGTATGGACACGTAAAAAGGAGAGAAAAAGACTATGAGGGGAAAAGGATGATGGAGATGGCAGTGCCAGGCAGAAGGAAAAGAGGAAGGCCAAGGAGAAGGTGGATGGATTTGGTGAGAGAAGACATGGAAAGGGTTGGAGCTAGGGAAGGAGACGAAGTAGACCGAGTGAAATGGAGATTACTGTCGCGCTGTGGCGACCCTGAGTAGGGAGAAGCCGAAAGAAGAAGAAGAAGAAGAAGAAGAATCTAAAACATAGAAACAGCAAAAAAGATATTTTTCTAAATTGATAAAAATATTACAAAATAATTATAAAGTATTTAAGTAATTTTCTCTCCAATTATTTTCAAAATACCGCTATTGATGCGTACGATCTTTCTACAGCATCATACTGTAATCTCCCTTTTAAAAGGACGGTGACGTAACAATACAACAAACAAAAAATCAAAAATTTTTATTCTAGCTTTTCAAATTACTCGAAAAGACTATTTCACGAACTGAATATGATGAAAAAATTTTAAGCCTTTATGTGTGACATCAATGGGTTAAATAATAAAATTTCTTTGATTAATAATTAGTTTTTCCCTTTGTACTTATTGAATAGTTAATTCACCTAATAGATCATCAACACTAGAATGGCCGGAATTTTGATTTGCCTAAAATGCCCAGCGGTAGTTTTTTTTGACTACTTTTATTGTTGTAAAAAAAACAAATATTTAGTGTGTTGTTCACTGGTATTTTTTTTCAATAACAAAAAAATAGACCGTCAAGGTATTTAAATAAGGCTTTTACTTGCATGCTGGTGCTACTTGTAGCACTGTGGAATGAAATCTTTTACGCTAATAGGCTTCTGTCTTGCAATTTCAGTTTTACCAAATGTTCCTACAGCAACGTCATCAACGTCTGGAGAAGGAAGTTCACTTTGTAAACTGTCAGGTCAAATTTGATATTCCAATCGTTTTCCTCTTTATGGTCTTGCATTTATTGCAGCGTCAGTATCATCAGTTTTTTGAAGAGTTTCGGTTGTATCAAGGTGATTTCGGATCCGAGGTTTTTAGGAGGGCGATCAAATACATCAGCATCAGAATGGACACTTTTTGAAATGTCCTGCTCCGATTCGTCACTGAAAGAATAATCTGGATCTAGCTCAGGAGCACAGCATATAAATTGTCAAATTCACACCCACTGTTCTCACACCCAGATGCGTCATCCGTTTTTTTTTTTTTTCACTTGCTGCTGTAATTTGCTAGTACAGTAGACCTGGGTTAATCCGGATTCGGTTCATGCAGAATTTCGTTAGCTTGGATAAAACTGAAAGTACAAATGATTTCCTAAGTACTGTAATTCTTAACCCATTATATCCCAAGTTTTTAATTTTGCGAATTTCGTTGAAATTTTTTCATAGCTTACTTAAATAGGAATATAAAACATGATGAAGCTCCAATTTAATGTTTATTTAAAGAAATAAAGAAAATACAGCCTGTCCTCAAATGAGGACACTGGGATAATAAGGTATATACAACTATAATTGAAAAAATACAATAAAGAAATCATGACTTATATATAATATCACATAATATCACATCCTTTTGAAAAAGAATTAGTCCTTTTGTGAACAAAGCTTGCAAAGATTGTTACAAAAATAATTTATTTAGAATGGAAAGGAATAAAACAAGCCATGCATAAAGTTACATTGCACTTGTTGCAGTATATTCTTGGTTTGCCTTTACAGTCTTTGCTCTGGCACCTCCGCTGTTTATTACGCTTCTGCAAAAAATGTTCTTTACGATCAAATCTAACATCAGTTGCAATTTTAGATGGACATTGGACTTTCTTTCTACCAGTTGTCTCCTTGTGATCGGCTCCTTTCAGATATGATATACAGACTTGTCTCTTGAAGTCTAGAAGGCTCAAGATCTCTTTATCATCGTTTGCTGTGACGAACTTATAGATAGTCCACGCATTTACCATCGTCATATCTAATATACGAATAAACAAAGGCCAGTACTACTTCTTTCCCCGAATGCCAACTGAATATTTCCCTACCAGCCAGTCATGTTTATCAACTCCTCCCATATTTTTGTTATAGCTATAGAGAACATTTGGCTGTGGAACAAGTCCTTTTGCTTTTTTTCTTTCTGCCATCGCTTTACTGTTCTTGTTTGTTCAACAGTGTCGTAATTTGTACCTACAGTAACACATTTGTTATCCAACCATTTCACTATAAGGATTTCCTCATTACAATCGAACCTGTAATCGTAGCTTCCTCTTTTTTCTTTTTTCAATAATTTTGAATCTTTCAAAGGACACTTGCTCAACCTATTTTCCCTCATTGTTCCTGTGGCTTGAAATCCTAAATTTCTTAGATGCACTAGCAGTGGATAATCAGTAAATAAATTATCAAAGAACACAGTGTACGAATGTGGATTTTCCACTACAGATAGCATGTTCAACACTACTTTGGAATCAAGCAATAAGTCACTGTTCTCTTTCATGTTAGTTGCTTTACCACAATAAAGGTCAAAATTATAGCAGTATCCTGATACTCCACATAATGCCCAAAATTTGTATCCAAAACGGATTGGTTTGCCGCGTATAAACTGTTTGAGAGAATGGTGACCATAATAGCGAACAATCATTTCATCAATGGATAAATTTTCCTCAAAAATACCGAATTTGATGAAGGACTTTTGCAACATGGTGTAGAGCGGTCTAATTTTGAAGCCTTTGTCATGTTTGTTATTTTCTGCTTCTGAATTATCAACAAAATGTATGAAACTTTTCAGCATCTGAAAACAATTCCTTGACAATGCATTCTTTATAAGTGATATTCCTAAGTCTTCGTCGTTTAATCAATAATATCGCTCTGACGGTAATTTATGATAACTTGAAAGTAATAAGACACCAATGAAAGCTTTCAACTCATTACTGGTCATTATAAAGTCCATTGCATTTTTATATGTGGTAGCATATCGTACAGTCTCTTTCACAATGTGATCATATATTTCAGGTGTCATAAGTTCCTCGAATATTTCAACAGGAGTTGAAAATTCTAATGCTTCTTTCATTTCACGCAAATGCGATTGATCATGATCATCTCTTGCTCTCCCTTTAGTGTATTTTGGGCTAACATATTTCCACTTAGGAACAGATTCACATAACTTCCTATTTTTAGTTGGTTTGGGACGATCAGATTCATCAGCCTCATTTTGATCATTATCTTTGGTGTGTATTTCGGGAGTACCAGGAACATCTTGAACTAAGACATCACCCATTTCATCGTCTGCAATATCTTCCTCGTCAGTTAGTGCATCGACATCAGGTGGTACTATGATTACATCACCAAAATTATCATCGTCATCATTGTCCGAATTTTCCTCATACTTTTGCAACTCTTCTGCTATTTCATCCATTGTAAGGACTTTCAATCGTTTTCTAGACATCTGTTGAAAATAAAGAAAAACTGGGTGTAGACATTTCTTCAACCATGTGCACTACTTTCAGAAGATATGATATTTTACAGATCAGTTAGAGTAGTATTGGCAAAAAATGATATCAAAATAAAAAATTCATTATAAATTTACTTACGTTTTTATTGCTCACAAAATGCCGTTCACAGACCAAGTAATTCTGATATATAAAATCACCACACTGAGCTAAAGTTAGAGATAATCCAGAGCTTCACTTTACAATAACCTTACTCTGCGAATGAAGAATCAAAACTGTTAAGAGTATCAGTATTACAACTGTTTGCTTGTTGTGAACGAATGCACAAGTCAGAACATGTCGCCACTGGTACTTTGAGCGCCCTGATACCATAGCATCCCACTGTCCTCGTTTGTGGACAGCATTATTATAATCCATATATAATCTTGTAGAGAGTCGAAACGGTTATATATTATATCTAAAGTAATTATTTATAGTGTATAGATTACCATATTTCAATACTGGTTGATAGAATTTAATATACTGTGAACTAGAGATCAAAATAAAACACTGATTTTATTTGTTCATTTTATGCATTTTTGTAATTGAAATTACATACTTTTCGGAGGCTATTTTTATTGATATCAATGTTAATCCTAATCAATTAAAGAGTCAATAAGTGATTTATACTTGAAAAATTATGCAAAATACAGTCATTAAAAAGATATTTGTAATTTTTTAGACTGTCCTCAAACGAGGACAGTGGGATATAATGGGTTAATAAAAAGCTTCGGATTATCTAAACTTCGCCCAATTCGTAAATTTTGTCTGTCAAGTCGAATTCGGAATAACCGAGATCAATTGAATTTTTTGTTATTTTTGAAGGCTGGTAAAAAAAAATGACTCCTTAATAAATTTTCAGGGCTTACTTTTAAAAAACATAAAGAATTAAACTGCTAATCCGTAGGTTCTATTGATTCAAAGGTACAACAATTCTCCTACTTTAGAAAGCTAACAAAAAAAAAAAAAAATTCAAATGAAAAGAGATAGCCAGGGCTATCACAAGGAAACTCAATAGGTAGTCAAAATAACTATTTTGGACATTGAAAAAAGTCTGGGTCATTTCGAAGTATTAATTTATAATCCAATTAAGCTCACGGATTCATTTAAAGTCACAGCGGGACACCTGCCTTGGTCATAAATCATAGCAAATTATCTCACAAACCTAGGTTCACCCCTCTTATGAATTTAAAGTGTCTTGCTTTAGTAAAAGAACTTGAAGCATACACATAGAAGGCTTATCTAAAGCTATGTTTTCTGAGGAATGTATTCTGCAACAGTTTGTGGCGAAAAAAAAGAAAGTTAGAAGGTCCATGAGCATAAAGTTTCAGAAAAGATACAGAGTTTCAACCATAAAACACCCATAAAGATGGATAATCAGAAGGGCATTTTTTAAGTTTGCTACTGTTGGACGGTATTTTTTTGCCCCAAAAAAGCGCAATGATCAGTTTTAGGTATAAAAATTTGTTGAAGAGAAACTTAAAGTACTTATGAATATTCACCAGTGTAAAGTTATTATGCATGACGGTGCTGCATGTCACTGCTCGAAGTCTGTGAAACAAATTTTAACAGAAAAGAGTTCGGCAACACTAGACCGGCTTGGAAACAGACCAGACCTGAACTCTATGAACAGTTTATAAAAAATAATCAACAGCAAGTTTGCAGATAAATAAATTTTAAGTGCTGGAGATTAAAACCAAGTGATAAAACATGTATGATAAAACAAAATTTTAAGACTGTTCTGAGAAATTATTTTGCAGTAAGCCACGAGGCATTCAAATAGTGATAAAGACCAAAGGAGGACGCACAAATTACTAAAATTGCAAGTCACTCTTTTATTTTGAGTTTTCAAAATGTATTCTGTTGATTCATAAGTAAAATAAACCAGCAGTGTTAATAATTTATGGTTCTGTTGATAATAATTTCTGATAAACAGCAAAAATACAACTTGATCGTAAACTTATGCTAATAACTGTGCAGTATAACAGACCAATATGCATTTCATTGCATAAGGTAAAAAACTGTTTTGTTTTTTTTCTTCGTTTGGAGCAGATATTTCTCTTTCCGAAAGGCTTTTTAGATGTTAGGGCAGTTATAGATCAACCAGGTTACTATTTCCTCAAGGCTGCTGTGGGAGCCATACCCCATTTGTGCGATATCCATCTGTAACCTTTTCAGTTTTTACTAAATTTTAAACTTTTTTAGTAGAAGCTTTATTTAGTGGACATAAAAGTCTCCAGTTTTCAATTTTAATCTTTATATTCAATTTTAATTCAGTTTTTATTTAAATCTCCACAAATAAATTTTAAAAAAATTTTCACTAATTCTCTCTTTGGCTCAATTGTGCACGATATACACAAATTGGTAACATTACAAAAAAATGTCATCACTTTATTTTTAGGGTTTAGATTGAAATTTTTACGCAGCCAAATGAAACTTCAAGTAAAAGCAAGCGTTCAAAATTTAGCTCTTTATCTCACTCCAAGTATGCCCCGAATTTTCGAAATCTTTCAAAGTGTGCCGCAGGCGCAAAAAAATAGCAGAGCACGTTTCAAGAATTCAAGCAACCTTTGTTTTAAGTATTTAAACAGAAATTGTCCTATTCAAGAGAATGTAGATGTATAAGGTTTTTCTTAGCAATTGCTAAAAACTAAGAAAAAGAAAATGCAGTTTTATATAAAATACATTCTTCATCGCCTAAAACATGTCGACGTTTGGCAATCGACGCAATCATCTTCGTCACGTAAATGCAATAAATTGGTAAAATTTATATCACTTGATAAAGGATGAAATTAAAAGTCTAAGTTTTGCTGCAATAGCAAGCAAAAACACACAAATTTGCTGAAAAACGTCCATTTTACTCGCTAAACCTTGTTCAGGGTACCTAAAAATAGTAACATTTTATTCAGCAATTCAAATTAGCAAAAAGCAAAAAATTTAGAGGTAATCTGAAAATATTAAGAAATTGTAAAGTTTTTTGAAAAGGCTGGAATTCAGAAGCTCAACCGTTGAGGATAATTTGATCAAAGAAATTGCAAAGAGATTTGCATGTGTGTATTTAACGCTGCCAGCATCAATCTTCATACTTACCACAAAAAATTTTTTGCTAATTTATTAATATAATTGCATAAACACGACGACAATCATCGTTGTCGTTATCATAGTTAGAGCTATGATTACATTGTTTTTTTTACCCTATTTTTGTAATTTTTTATAATTCTTGAAATCTTTTTTTTTATATAAAATTCAGCCACTGATTAAAAATTACTTACATCATGGTATCACACTTAAAATGCTTTTAAAAGCATAAAAATTTTTGAGATATTTGAACGTTAAATTTATGACTTTGTTTTAAATTTGTTATGTGCCCTTGGATGATATCCGAAAGGCCCTTGTAGTGACAGTTATTTATCCCCATGCTTTGCAAAAATATTAGGACTCATTTTCCAGAAACTATTAAATTATTACATTGAAATACTGTCAATTATGTCAATAGATTGTCGGCAAGTTAAAAAGTTTTTATTTAAATTGATAATAAAACAGTTAAAAAAATACGTTACGTATTTTACCAAAAATGAAAAGGTAAATTAGAACCATGTAGATTACACACATTATCAAAAAGGCTTTCCTTCAACACAATTACACCAGCGATATAGAAAAATACTGTATATAAAATAATTAAAAAACTTTTTAATTTTTGTTGATACCTATAGAATCATTTGGATTTTGTAAATTTGATCATAAATTTTTTTATTTGCCTTACCAAAGAATGAATTGCCCCTGGTCTCATGTCTCTCAAATCTTTGACGGTTTGAAGCACATCAACGGTGTCTGTGTTGTTGACTTGTTGGATTAAATTTGCCAAAACTAAAAATAATCCTGTGCGACTGGTCCCGTCTCTAAACAGAGAAGTTTTTTTTTGTATTATTTGTATAAATGTTCGATGAAGTCAAAGTGGTTTTCATTTTTGGAACTAATTATGAGCGTCACGTATATCAAAATACATCATTTTAACTCTTTCCGTACGGGCTATCCGACTCAGTCGGATAGATGTTTGTTTTAAAGTGAGTCATAGGGCAAATTTTTTTGCTAAACATCAAAAGATTTTTCAGGTTTACGTAACAATTGCTCCAGCAAATGCGCACGTCCTTTATATACGGCTGCGCATTGCTTTGAAGTCAGAATTTTTAATCAGCAAAAAACATCTAAAATGCCCGCAACGAACAAATTAGATATAAGTTGTTCAATGTGATGAATTCTATTTTAGCTTATGGGGTCAGAACTATGAAAAAAAGAAAGATTTTCTATATTAATAAAGCTTTATGAAGTAAAGCATATACAGTATAAGAAAACTATCAATCAAGTAAGTTTTTAGAAATATTATGTTTTTCGAAAGCCGATTTCAGTTGTATATGTTATTTCAAAAACAGATTTTGGAACAGCAAGTGTTTCGTCTAAATTGTGCATCCCTTTCTTTTTCTGAATTATACGCTTGAATGGCGCTGGTGACGTCATCGAGCAGTGAAAGTCATTATGGCGGTGGGTGAAAGTACTTAGCTCTCGAAATGAAAGTAAGTTGATTTGATTAATTAATTGCAATCATGTTAGAATGCTTTGACATTTCTTGATAGTTGGTTTTATTATATTTGTTTATAAAATTGGACAAATTTCATTTTAATTTAATCCGGCCGCGGCCATTCTAAAAGTGTGAGCACTAAGATCTGTTGGGTCTCTTCAAGAAGTCACCGTAAGCGACTTTTGTTCATAAAATTAGCCCAGATTACCCCTGTCGTTACTATTACTTCTTAAAGAGATATTTTCCTCTTAGTTTTTTTTTTTATTCCATCCTAGTACAATAAGGGGGATGTAAAGTTAGTTTCACAAAAAAATGCTTACAGTGACTTCTTGAGGAGACCTGTTTTCCCTGACTTTTACAAGAGTCACTAAATATCCCCGTTTTTTGTAGTCTTGTATAAACTTTTTTTTTTCTATTTCAAATGTACAGAAAATATGTTATTTCAAAAACAGATTTCAATGTAGAACAAAAAAAATAGCCCTAGAATTATTTCTGAAACAAGCCTTTACTTGATTTACTGCTTTACTGATTTGAAATTTTTTAAAAAATAGTATTTTTATTGTGAGTTTTAAATTTTAGAAATTGTACACATGCTTTGTATTCAGTGATGGCTTTAATAGGGTGCAAACAGAGCGGCCACACCAGGTCCCCCTAAAATAGATCAAAAAGTGGCCCCCTACACCAAAAATTGGTCTATAATTTCATAGTAGCACCAGGACGTCGATGACATGTCAAAAAGAAAAGAAAAATTTTGAAGATCAGCAGGTTTCTGTTCTTTAGGTTGTGTTGTGTCACTTGTGCTTGTGGAAGTGAAGACTTTTTTTTAGAGATCACAATGTCTTGAGACAGTAAAAGTGCTTCTCCATGCTTTGGATCACCCTATAATGCCCTCTGTAAATTAAAGATCTTTTTTTTTAAATGATCACTTTGTCTCTCCATGCTTTGGATCACTCAATAATGGCCCCCCTAAATTGAACGCCTTTTTTTTAAGGGATTACTTTGTTTTCATACACTAAAAATGGCTTCAGGTATCTTTTTTTAGTACACTAAATAGTGTGATCCCCCTTACTTTTCTTGCACCAGGCCCCCCTTTTTGTAAGGCCATCACTGTTTATACTGTATATGGGACAGCAATATTGCACTTCCAATTCATACCAAGGAGAAATTACAAATATAACGAATAGGTTATTGTTAATTACTTCAACTGGATGGCCTTAAACACCCAAGTAAGGAAAATAAGCGAGATAGGTCGTGGTTGATAAAATTGTTAGATTTTCTTTCGACAACGCGCAATTTATACACTTTACACCTTTCCTTTCATTAGAACCGATGTAATTTTGGTGTTAATGCAGTTTATCTGCAACAAATTACGTGCATTCATGTACAAATAGAATCCAAATAAAATATGCTGCAAAGTAATAACTTAATATTTTGCAGGTGAATTACCTTGGAAAAGGTCATGATACATTGGTACCATACAACCCCTGATTCAAGAACCTAACGCGCAAAAGATCGTACCAGAGCTACGGACGTTGGCTTTCGTTATTTGTGTTCACGTGATCAACGCAATCGCAACAGTATAAACGTACCACTTGTTATTGGCTTTCGTGTTAAAGCTACAATTTACATGCTGTCACGAAACTTGTATCACAAAAATTATAAAACCGAATCGTAAAAACCTTTTCAGTTACATTGCTTTTTTTCACTTGCCTTGCAAGTTTGGACCTGGTTTAGTTTTTGACAGTCTTTTATTATTTTAACACTTTTTGTATTGTTATTTTTCTATTTTTGTAATAATTATTTGTGTTTTGTATTTTCTTGTACTACTGCATGGAAAAGAAAAAATTGCGTTTCTCCGTTACCGCAACTGACCCCACTGAAAAACGTTCAAAAAGTGGTTTCCTAAGCAAAATATTGCTCTATTTTTTCATAGTAGCGGTATGACGGTGGCCCCCCTGTGGTCATGTACTCGATTAAAGGTAATGACTTTTTTTAGGCATCACTACAGTTTTGAGAGGAAAATAGAGATTTTGGACATCAATTGAAGCTGATGACCTTTTTTATTTTCAATGGTCACTATATTTGGGGACGAAAAAAACTTTGAAGACACTAAAAAGAGGCCCCTTTTTTTCTTGCACTGGACCCCACCTTTTGTAAGGCCATCACCGCGAGCACATATGCTTCGTTATTCTTTTGCCCAGTTCGTTATTCTCCGTAATGCTTTTTTTATTTGTATAGAATAGAAAAAAGTTTCTTCTAGCCAATTTGTTTGTTAGATTATTAGATGCTACTCAATGCATTCTTTTTAGTCGCAAACATCAAAAATCTGTAAAATGTTCTTTATAACACTGTCAAATTCTGTGAAAGATATAGGTGTTTTTTTCGACTGTAACCTTTCCATGAATAACCAAATCAATAGTGCTGTTAAAAACTATTTTTTCGTATTCGTAATATTGGTAAAATTCGTAAGTATTTAATAAATGTCTCCACATTCAATACGTTTTTTGCACAATATATATTATTTATGAGGCACCAGCCAAAATTTATAAAATATTTACCTTTATTTTAAAATTAAATTCAAAAAATTAAAATAGTGTTTTACACAAGCAAATATCTTAAAACTTTGCATTTGTTTTGCTTTCATCAACATGTAGCTTGATGCTAATCCGTGAAATGTGCACTATTTAAAATTAATTCATTTTATGACGTACTTTGCGTCTAGTAAAATATGCCTATAGTGTAACCTTGTTAAAAGATTATAAGCACTGATATTGTAGAATATATTACAAGCAGGGCAACACTGTATAAAGCCTGCATAAACTTTGCAAGATTATCTAATTATAAATCACCTGCAATAAACCAGTGCAGTGGAAAAATCTTTTGCTTCCACAGAAGATTTTATTTTCCCAATTATCTCAGCAAAATATCTTGAATGAGGTGGTGAAAAAGTATCAATCCACGAATGAAAATGTATGAACATTATATGACTGGAATTCTGTAAAATGAATTATTCAGATTCTATTTTAATAAATTATTTATTATAAATAAAAGCTTATAAAAGCTTTAGATATTCTTCACAAATTTTTCACATGCAAATCTTATTTTATGAAAAATTTTTGGAGATGTCCAAAGTACGAAGTGATTCCATTAAATTTGGTTACTTGAAACTTTGATCTTCCTATAATTAAATCCATCAGCGAAAATTCTTTCAATGGTGTGAGATCATTGACCGAAACGGTGTAACTGCCAATATCAGTGACGTCACCTTGTTTGTGAAGTTGAGAAATAAAAGGATCAGATTTCTATGTTGATATTAAAAAAACAATAAAACATTTTTTAAAAATATTTCATAAAAACATTAAAACAAAATTTTTTATCATAAAAAAACAAACAGCAATTCAAGTTTTTAATTTTTTAGAAAAAAAACGTTTTTTATTTTGTTTTTTGCGCAGTAATTGGGCAATACATAATCTGGCATCACTCACTAAGTTTTCTAGACAAATAACAATTTTAGAATTGGTTTGCAGTATGATGTCAAGAAATTCTTCTTCTTTTCCTTGCTTTGGTCCAGATGACGCAATAAACCAGAATGGATACCAATCATCCTGAAGTATTTAATATTATTACACAATAGAAAAAAAGCTACAGATTGTCGATTGATTGAGAGCGATGTAATCATGGTGAAACCTGATAGGTATAGTCGCCTTTCAAAATTTACTTTCAATTTGTTACTTTCTTTGTTGTTCAAAACTTATTTGACAGCAAAAATAATAATTATAGAAAAGAAAACTTTATAACAGAATTACGTTTTTTTCAAAGTCGATTTATAAATGATTATTTTGATTTCCGATATCACCTTTTTATGGAGGAAAACTTTGTGACATTACCAAAAAATAAATATAATTGCGCTTTACACTGCTGAGGAACTTTTAGACTTAATAAAAATTAAAATTATTATCCATTAATAAAAGTGGTTTTCTTACGTTACTGTTGTGACATTGCGCAATCCAATGACATAGTGTTTTCTTAAACGCTTGTTAATCTTAATCAGCGCCTTCTTCTCGAACAATTATTGGACACGCATATCTCCAAGCATAATTACAACAAATTAAATTTGTGCGTCTGTTTCAGTTTATCAGTCAATTCTAAGTCATCAAGCTATTACAGTAAACGAATTAAAAGCCTTCTATTTGAATAAGGTTATTTTTGGCTGAGTATATTTTGTAAATGTTAATTACTGTTGTTTAATAAACCTGTGTATACGTGCAAAGATACAACAGTTACAGTCACACACATTGTACACATATATAACACTGTCCCTGAAAAGCGTTAAGCGGAGTTTTGGACGCTTTCCAAGTGAGGCAAAGATCTAAACATCCATTTGATTCAGCAGCCAGGAAACTGCAGAAAAACTCAGCAAATCTAGCATCCGTGCTACTCAATAGTCGAAATATAAATAGAACACAGAACACTGTGGCAATACAATTAGTTTTCATGTTTCATACTCAGACCAGCATCAGGTCTATTGGAATGGGCTTGCCTTAAACAGTATGATGTCATTTTTGAGTTTCCTTTAAACCAAAACTACCTCAATAACGTGAGCATCCACATTCTCTCCTTTTGCAATTCTCACGCCATTTATATCATCTAAAATAAAATGTTAACTACAATTAGTTAATCTTAAAATACTGTACTAGATTTAAGTTTTCATTTCTAATTAAACATATTTTTAAACATCTTCTTTAAAAACCTGATAAAATATGGGGTGAAACGTTTTGGTAAATGGAGTTTTCTTTCTGTTCAACTTCAGATACATTCAAAGAAAATAAATTTTCAAATTCTTTTTTGATGGAAGTATTCCTAAATTCAATAGCCAAAATGTTGCTTAGGTTTTTACTTTAAAATATCACAAGGTTTTATTTTTATAATAGACCTTATGATATATAAAGATTTGCTCCAATACGTAGACACAACTTACCACTCAGGTTTCTTCATAAGTTGTGGCAGATCTCTCAAAGAAATTTCACTTTTGGGAAAAACAATGTTTTCAAGCAAAACTTTGTAAACAAACACGTATTGATTCTGTAAAAATAAAAATAAGTTTAAAATTATTTTAGAAGCATTTCGATAATTTCATTATAATTAATGTAAACACCGCTATCAGGGATATTACTTAGTTTAAAATTTGATAGTTCTTCACGTACAATGAGAGGCAAGTTAAACTTTAACAAACAAAACAAAAGGTGTAATATATTTTTTAAAGAAAAACTTGTAACATGATGTTTTGTCCGTTACTTCGGGCGGAGTTCTTCAGGTAAAAACAAAACACAATGCACAACATATTTAAAAGCGAAAAACAAAACTAATAAACACAATGGTGAGAGGCAAACCATAAACAACAATTTAACAACTTCGTGCAACAGAACTAAAATTAACCGGTTGAAAACCCACATTCATTATGAAATTTTTATATTACTGCATATTTTCGGAAAAAAATTTCAATCTTTATCATTTATTGAATTTTTTATACTATTAATATACAACGATTCTAAAAATTTTCTTTTATCATAATCAGTATCAAAATTCAATATTTCAAAATATACAAAATCGATCCTATGTTCACATTTATAACAATATTTAACCAATGCAGTTATTTATTTAATCATCTTTTTTCAATTTAGCAAAATTAATAGGTTTCACATCACGTTTATGCTCAGATAAGCAAATGTTAAAGCACCTGCCCGTTTCACCAATATATACAACAGAACAAACTTTACATGGAATTTTCTAAATTGCACCACGCTATACATTGCATCGACAGAGTTTATGAGTTTAGGTAAAATATTTTCAAATATCTATTAGAATAATTGGGTCTAATAATAATAATAACAAAATAAATTGGGTCATAAAGGGTTAAGGTAAAATATTCCAATATATCCAACAATGTATATAAATGTAATGAAGGTGTTTTGATTTGTAACCTGTCAATAATCCAATTTTATGGCTTTCTTAGTCATTTCTTAACAGTTTTTTTCTTTTTGAAGTTTTCTAGTCATTATTTAATAGTTTGTCTCTTTTCGATGTTTTCCAGAAGGTCCCGGTATTATCATTTTTTATTCTAAAAGGTTCCATTTTCAAAAATCTTTTCAAATAACATCAAATAACATTTTTAGCAGAATTTTGTTTATATTTCGATGTAGGCTACATAGGCAACGTTATTCAGTAATTACTTCGCTGGCGTCCAAAATTCATCTAATTAATTCTGGCTTTTGATCGTGATAGTTAGAATTCCAAATTTTCTAAAGAGTTGCAAAAAAGTTCTCTGAGTGCTTTAATCTTCTTGTGTATTTCTTTGACATTTTATTACTTTTAGTTTTATATTATTCGGATTTTCTATTTAATTTTAGCTCTTGACTTTGATAGTTAAGATTTCAATTTATAAAAGACTTTTCTCGGTGCTTTAATCTTTTCTTTTTGAATTTTGACATTCTGTAAAAATCAAATCGTCACTTCTGTCATTTTGCCTTTCGATTTTCCAACATTTGCAAAAATCAAACCGTCACTGACGAGACTTCAATAGTCAAAACAGCTGTCTGGCGAAGGATTTTGCTCCCCAGTACTATCTTCTATTCTTAAATAGGCTATACTCGTATGCACCAAAAAGCTAAGCTATTCCTTTGAATTTTTTTTCTATTGTTTTTTCCTTTTCCTTTTTTACAATTTAAGGCTCCCAAATTATGCTTTCAATCTTCTAATATTTGTGTCTAGATTAGGGGTTTTTAAACTTTTTGACCCGCGTCCCCTTTAACACAATTCCTCATAATTCGCGCCTCACCTGTATCTCAACATAAAACACAAAACAGACAAAACAATGATTTATTTACGTGTTATTTTGTCAATGAGAAGGATGCGCCTGCTTTTTAGATACTAAAAGCTTAATGCACGGCTTTGTTGATGACAGAGCACATCGAATATCGGCTTTGCAATCTAGTTTGCTCCGATATTTTGTTTTTACATTTACCAGAGTAGAAAATCCACTTTTACAAATGTAAGTGGAGGAAAACGGAAGTAGGATCCGTAGGGCTGCACTACC
The DNA here is from genome assembly GCA_963680785.1 of Diplosoma virens. Lineage (NCBI taxonomy): Eukaryota > Metazoa > Chordata > Ascidiacea > Aplousobranchia > Didemnidae > Diplosoma > Diplosoma virens. Next base: position 3,104,444 of record OY796884.1, read on the forward strand.
AACGTTCTTATATATGGGCATATATTTCGGCCAAAAATCGTTTAGAGGCATAACTTCAAAGTCATTTTTGGCAGTGAAGTTACACTTCAATTCTAAAAATTCTTCCTGCAAGTTATCAGGAAGAATATCCTCTGCAACACGAAAGAGATTGCTTGTCATCTTCCAAATTGAAAGTTCGGTGTCATCCAAATCAGGAAAGTAACGCTCGAATTCCAGTTTGAACTGTTTGAGATGGGATTCGATTTCCAACTTAAGCTGGCCTTTTTCTCCAGGGCTGCGTCAAGATTGGGGAATGAGGCTGCGTTTTCCTTTTGAACCTGGCGATGCCACAGCGCCAGGTTTGCTATGAAAGCACGTATTGCATCATAATTATTCATGCGGTTAGTATTTTTGCTTTACAAGAGCAAATTAAGATGATTGAGAGATTCAAAAATGTCCACAAGATACGCAAGTGTCAGTTGAAATCCTTCTGATGTGAATGACATCAGAAGATTCTCTTTCCCATGAGATTCAAGAAATAGCCTCACTTCCTCTCTCATGTCATAAACACGAGCTAACATACTACCCTTTGACAACCAGTGAAGAGACGTATGAAACAACAAAGTCTCGTATGCAGAATCCATTTCCTAGCACAGCTTGGCAAACAGTCTGGTGTTGGTAGCACTTGCTTTGACAAAATTGACAACTCTAATTGCGATTGCAGGTTTATCCTTTATTGTAGCAGACAGAGGTTTGGAGGCAAGGGCTTCTCTGTGGATTACACAATGAGTTTTAACTGCATTTGGGCTTTTCTGCTTTATCCTTGTGACAAAGCCACTTCGAGAACCTATCATTGTCGGGGCGCCAACTGTGCAAATACCAATAAGTTTCTCCCATTGGATCCCTTTGCCATCGAAGTATGAAGCACCAAGTTTAAAACATCTTCAGCTTTAGTAGTAGTGTCTATTGGTCTGCAAAACAGCATTTCCTCTTCAATGGAAGTTGATCCAACATAACGAATGTAAACCAACAACTGAGATAACTAGGCGACATCAGTTGTCTCACCACATTGGATTGCAAAAAAAGGCGACTCTTGTATTTTTTTAATAATTCGAAATTCAATTTCGTTTCCTGACTTATCAATGCGTGTTTTTATGGTAGAATCGCAGAGAGAAATCTTCGCTAGCTTATTGCTGCTAGCCACTCCCAGTACGAGACTGGGTGCTTTTATCATGCACGGTTTTATCAATGTTTCGACAAATATTATGAGATTTCTTGGCTTGAGCAATCATATAAGCAATTTCAAGAGACGCTTCAACTACTTCTGCCGACGGTAATAGGTAAAAGGTTTCTTTGCTTGCAATCTTCATTTTTTTTGAACGAATCTTTCTTGCTTTGAAAAAATGCTTACGGTTTATCCTGATGACTGGAGTGTTTTGTTTAAAGATGACGTTGCAAGCGAGTTGGTCTCAGATAATCGCTGTTTAAAATTTGAAAACATATGACGCACTGTGGTACAACTTGACCATTTACTATTGCATCTGTAAAGCCATACTGCAGATAGTCTTTGCTATACTTCCTCTTTTTTACACTCATGTTATGCTAATACAGCAGATTTAATTATAGGCTATGTAAAGTCTGTAAACAGAAATACTCTGCAAACTTTAGCTATGTTCATATTCAGAAACACACAGAATTAACATTGTTTTTAACTTAAATTAAATTACAAAAGCCACAAAAGAGATTTTATTAAAACCTCAACAGTCTGTTTCGCCTTTACGGCTCATCAGGAGGTGATTCTTATTCAATAAGAATTCTTATTGAATAAGAATCACCTCCTGATGAGCCGTAAAGGCGAAACAGACTGTTGAGGTTTTAATAAAATCTCTTTTGTGGCTTTTGTAATTTAATTTAATGCTCTGAGTTTTCATTGAGCTCTTTACTGACAGTCTTGCCACTTTTATTATTATTGTTTTTAACTTATATTAAAGCACACCTAATTTTCGAAAACTCTACATTCTGCAACCTACTTATAAGCCTATAACTGCAGCTTACATTGGGTTAAACATAAACTAAAGAAGTACGCAGTTTTGGCTAGAACTATACACTTTTAATCATTAATGTGATAAGTTTTTCGCTTCAGTAAACTCGCAAGTTAAAAGTGTTGTTAATGACGTAATACAGTCATAATATACTAACAAGAACAATTAGCGTCGATGAATCGTAGTAAGATATTTAACTGCTCAAAAATAACTTTTTTGTATGTTTTGCTCGGTTTTACGGTATCTCGTATCCCGCATGCACAGTTTCAAGAAGAAAAGAAACAATTACCGGTTAATTACTCCGTGACATTTGTGTGTTACAGACAGAAAGATTAAACTAAACAGTAAAAACCCGCTGAGAGAGAACATTAGCAATATGGTCAGAGTGAAAAAAACATTTGGCGACTTACCGTATCTGTCCGTGTGTCACAATTTTCTTTTATGTCATTTTTATGAAAATGATAGATCATTAGCGCCCCCCAGTTTAAGAACCCCTGGTCTAGATAAACAAATTAATATGTCTTGATAAAAAAAAAAAATTTTTTTTTGAAATTAGCCAGCTTGATTATTGTTTGCGCTTCACCAAGTCAATTTTCACCAGTAATTGTCCTGGCTGTAGAAAATTAGCGCAATACGGTCGTAAACAGCAAAGTACCAATGTGATATTGGTCAAAATCGAATGAGTATTTGTACTTTTGCACAGTAATGTGTCATTTGCCTCGATGGTAAGAGGTCAAATTACCCCTGTGTGTGCATTTTCTCGATCAATTGAATATATTGCAGGCCAAAAGTGATTTTGGTTATATTCATTAAAGCAGTGGCAGATTTAGGAGTGATTTCCTGTACTCATCTTTTTATAGTACATTTCAAATTGTTCTATAAGGGTAAGTAGGCACGCCAATAATAAATTTTCTCAAAATTCTAGACATTTCATTAATAAGACCCTTGCTATATGGTAAACCAACATAGTTACATTTTTCTTTACTTATGTGATTGTTTTTATTCACTTTTTTCTGCTTAATTTCTTTTTTAATTTTATTTCATAATCAATCTGGATAATCATTTTCACGTACAGCATTACAAACAGATATACAGCCTAGGACAAAAGACCACATTTGGAAAAATGCACATTTTAGAAAAAAGCTTCTTAATCACCTAATACTAGGTATTCTTGTGTCAAAATGCATATTTAGGTTATGGTAATAAATCTTATCACATTTTAATTTTTAATTTTTACGTTCGTTTATTATTTTAAACATTTAGCTTAAAAATACAAAATTTTGAACCCCAAAAATTGACAAAAAAACAAGCAATCTTTTTAGAGCGAGTCAATCTCCTAAGAACTCCGCTGAAAAAAATACAATCTAAAATGGCATAAGTAAGCTCCAAAATTAGTGAAAAAAAGAATTTTAAATAATTTTGAAGCTTTCTTATGCCATTTTAGGTGTATTTTTTTCAGCAGAGTTCCTAGGAAATGAACTCACTCTCTTCCTGATAAAACATTTATTTCCAACGTTAAAAATGCTCGGACGGCCTATTTTTTTGCTGTCCTTGAAAGTACTTTTCTTGAAATTTTTGATGATGTCAGATACAGCAGTTTTGCTAACTTTCATTTGCCTTGATATTTCACGTTTTGAGACCTACATTGTGCAGACCAGTAAATTGAATGCGTTTTTCAACGCTGACTGCTAGATTTTTGCCAATTTTTGGAGTTCAAAATTTTGTATTTTTAAGCTAAACGTTTAAAATATTCAACAAACCTAAACATTAAAAATTAATTGTGATAAGATTTATTTTCATAACCTAAATATGCATTTTGACACAAGAATACTTAGTATTAGGTGATTAACCCATATCCTGGCCCAGATGGTAGGTGCTTTCACGCAGCCTGGCCCGTGATTAAGTCTGCTTATTGATTTTAAAAATGACAGACCGAAACCGAACCTACCAAAACGGAAGGGTATCCACCCATTCCGATGTTCAGTGTGGGTCTGCTAATCGGCAAACGTCCTTTTCAGGACGGGGCAATGTCAGGATAAAACTGCCCTTTTCAGGGCACATTGCCAACAAGTTCCGAAGACCCACTATTCTTCAGCTGAACATCGAAGGCCTCACTGCAAGCAAGATTAACGTTCTTCATCACCTCGCTATGCAGTCTGAGGCACTCGTCATCCTACTGCAGGAGACCCACTGCACTGATGCAGAGAAGTTGGTGCTACCACACTACCAACTAGCTGGGTCTTCTTTAAGCAGGAAGCATGGCCTTGCCACGTTTGTCCACGAGCGACTGAGATACACGCTTTTGGACTAATCTCCAGCGACATCGAGATCGAGTGGTTGTGTGTGGACGTTGATGGCTATAAAATAGTCAACGTCTACAAACCACCGCCAACGCGATTGCGAACCCTGGATCTCCCAGTGTTTCCTCACCCCTGTATGTACGCTGGCGATTTTAACTGTGGTCATGCTGACTGGGGTTATGATGACAATAGTCCGGACGGTGAGTGCTTGGCTGGCTGGGCAAGTATTAATTGTCTTGCCCTGCTATATAATGCCAAGGACGCTGCCAGTTTTTCCGGCCGCTGGAACACTGGCACCAATCCAGATCTAGCTTTTGCTAGCGTAGGTCCAAACAGTCGCTTACTGGATAGACGTGTCCTTGACAAGTTCCCTAGGTCACAATATCGACCCTCGCTTATTACACCACCAAGGTTTGCTATGGCAGTGCCAAGCATGCCTGTTAAGCGATGGAACTTCCGCAAGGCCAATTGGAGTCACTACATTGCTTTGACGAATAAATTCGCAAAGACTTTGTTGCCGCCTGATTCACTTGATGCGGATGCGGCTTGCCAGGACTTCTGTAACACCATTAAGAAAGCAGCCAAAAAGACTATCCCACGCGGGTATCGAAATAACTATATTCCGTGTTGGGATGCAGAGTGTGAATCTCTCTATAAAACCTTTCTGCAGTCTCCTCAGGGAGACGACTCAAGTTTGGCTGCTACAACTCTGCTTGCCAAGCTTGACAGAAAGCGGAGGGATCGATGGTCCGAAGCAGTTCGGAGCATTGACTTCTCACACTCTAGTCGAAAAGCGTGGAGTATTTTGAACAACCTTACTGGTAGGTCACGACACTCTCCTCGTCATTGTCCCGTTTCAGCCGATGCTATTGCATCTCAGCTGGTTAGAAATGGGAAATACGAGGCTGTTGATCGCAAGTCATCTCGACTTGTCTTTCAAGAAGTGTCTGACCTTTGGAGGGCCACAACACCAGACGCAGTAAATATCTCTGACAATTTTTCACAGAGAGAATTTACTGCTGCCCTTCAGAACTTAAAACCAGGTAAAGCTCCGGGTCCTGATTCCATCTGCCCCGAGCTTATACTCCATGCCGGAGCTGCTTTGAAGTCCTGGTTACGTGACTTCCTTTTCTTCCTGTTTGCGCCGACTCAAAATTCGCAAGATCTGGAGAAGAGCGCTTGTGGTCGCGATCCCAAAACCAAGAAAGCCCGTGGGGGACCCAAAGAGTTATCGACCGATATCTCTGCTCTGTGTCCCCTACAAGATCCTCGAGAGGCTTATCTACGCCCGCGTTGAACCATTAATCGACCCACTGCTCCCTAAAGAGCAGGCTGGATTCCGACGCGGGAAGTCAACCGTAGATCAAGTTGTTCTGCTAACCCAGAACATCGAGGATTCTTTTGAGGCTAAAAAGAAGGCTGGTGCCGTATTTATCGATCTGACAGCTGCTTATGACACTGTCTGGCACCATGGCCTTACCTGCAAGCTGCTGAGACTACTTCCAGATAAGCACATGGTCAAAATGATCATGGAGCTTGTCCGAAATCGAAGTTTCACCCTTACCACCGGTGACAGCAAGCAAAGCAGGCTACGCCGTCTTAAAAACGGCGTTCCTCAGGGATGGGTCTTGGCTCCCCTCCTATTTAACATCTATACGTACGATCTTCCTTCCATGATTTCCAGAAAGTTTGCTTATGCTGATGATTTAGCATTGTTGCACTGTTCTGGAAACTGGAAGGACTTGGAGGGGATTTTAAGCCAAGACATGTCCACACTTTCAGCGTATCTCCAGACTTGGAGGTTGAAGCTCAGTCACACTAAGACGGTGACGGCAGCCTTTCACTTAAATAACCGAGAGGCCAAACATGAGCTAAAAGTCTACAACAATAGTAGACTTTTACCGTTCTGTCCAACCCCTACATACCTTGGGGTAAAACTGGACAGATCGCTCACGTTTCGTCACCATTTAATGGCATTGCGCAAAAAACTATCCTCGCGCGTCACACTGCTGAGGCGACTCGTGGGCTCGGGATGGGGTACTGGTTCTAAAACACTACGCATAGCCACCTTGTCTCTAGTCTACTCAACAGCTGAGTACTGTGCGCCAGTCTGGTGTCGCAGTGCTCACACTCGCCTCATTGACAGTGTCTTGAATGACGCCTTGCGCATAGTTACTGGATGCCTGCGTCCCACTCCAACGGACCACCTACCTGTACTTTCAGGCATCCAGCCAGCTAAGCTTCGCCGACTGGGAGCGACACTCTCCTTGACTTACTGTGGATCTCTGGACCCCGATCATATCTTGCATGATCTTTTAAGTGGGTCCTCAGATACTAGCCAAGTGAGACTAAGATCCAGACGCCCGTTTGTGCCAGGTGCGCGGAATCTCTTGGACAATCTTGCCAAACTTGGCATCCGCGCCTCTGAATGGACGAATCACAAATGGAACACGGAGTACTGTGAAAGTGCTTCCAGGCTCCGTGCGTTTGTGCCCGGGACCAGTGTCAGGCCTGTTGGGATGGGCTTACCCCGAGCAGCTTGGGTTAAGCTTAACCGCCTGCGAACTGGTGTTGGGCGATTCCATTCGTCCATGCACAAATGGGGTCTCGCTCCTTCACCGAATTGCGAGTGTGGCGCCTCTGAGCAAACCGCATACCATGTACTAACAATGTGCCCCATACATCGGGCACCACATGGAGCACGCGGTCTGACGGTTTTGGATGACGAAACTCGATGCTGGCTTAATAACATCACTGCCAGCATCTGATCCAGGCAGTGCAGCAGTCTGGGGTAGTACCTCGGCCCCGGTCCTGTTTGTGTCTGGCCTGGAGTGGATGCCCTTCAAACGACGACGACGACAACCCATATCCTCCTAGCGTCAGTTTAAACTGACGGCGCATAAAGAAGGATTTTAAGCACATTGATAGTTGTAGGACTCCAATTTTTTCCTCCAATTGACAATGAGGAATCAAGCTAATTGTCTGACTTTTTTATATTATAAATAAAAAGCTATCGCGATATTTACAACAGCCTAATTAAAAAGAAAGCATTTTTTGTATTGCAAAAAGAAGTAACTGCCATCAAACGGTTGTGAATTGAAAATAAATTGAAAAATTACTAAAGATAGCTAAAACATATATTATTGAAGTGGTAATAAGCGAAAAAAGAATCAAAAACAGGCTTGCAAAAGTTTTGCGATTCATTTACTTCCATCAGTTTAAACTGCCACTAGGAGCAGGAGGGTACATTCAGATGTTAAACACGATTTCTTTTATCGAATGCAAAAACCTGATAAAATTATATCGTTTCATTGTGATGTCACAAAATGGTTGTGGTTTTCGAGTATTTGAAAATACTTTGTTAGTTAATTGGTAATTGAGAACTGATACAGGACTAGTAGATAATTAGTTGATAAGTCAAGTTTCTTGTTATTTGCTTATCTAGACAGAAAGCACGCTGGGAGCAACTCTTGCCAGGAGGTAGAGTAATATACATTACACAAAGTTTTTTTATTTTAGTCGGATACACTTTACTGGGATTATTGTTTTAATAGGCAGCCTAACAAGTTTAAATCCAGTTCAATTGTGTTAATTTTAAAGTTTTTAATTAGAGCTAAATAACCTAGAATTTAATTATTTACTTGTGTCTGTTTATTGACACTAAAAATCACTATAAGTTAAACGAAGCAGTTGACCGACAGTATTGAGTAGCTTGAGTTGTTTTTTGTAAGCGACAAAAATAATATTTACAACTGCTTATCCTAGCATTCCTAGGCTTTATCCATTAGGCTGCTATGGCTAACCTGCTGCACGAAAACAAAAAGATGACCGTTTTTGAAGCATTAGAAGTACTTGAAACTTCGGAGTCTAAGTACAGCTTTGTTGCTGGTGAATCTATGTCTACCGCAAATGCTTTCATTTTCCTCCCAAAGAATGATGGTATAGACACCGACGAAGATGATGGAAATGATGTTAATTGTATTCCGGACAGCCTTTGCGGAAGGCAGCTTCCATCAGAGGCTGAATAGGATTTGCAAGGAACAGGAGGCACAAAACTAATTACTGAAGAATCGCAAGCTTTAGCAAGCGGTCAGGTAAAGTTCTGTATTTTCTCTTGTTTCTAGAATACTAGGTTACGTACTGATGACTTTCAACCAAAAAATGTTTCCCTGTCAGAACAAACCAGTGGTGTTCCGCCAGCAACAAAAAAGTAGCATATATACATATTTCAACAATGAATTTATAGCTCTTGCTATACTGTGATATACAGTATCTTCATTCAACTGTTTTATGTAATCTTGCTGCAATGTTTGCATTATGTGAACTTGGTACACAACGCCAAATGTTTTTAAATTGTATAATTTTGTATTTCATGTTGGAATTCAACTTTATAATGTGTTTTTTAGAGAAGGAAGATGAAACTTCTTGTTTCAAAACTGAAATGGCAGAAGGGTAAAATGTATGTGCACAGAGTTCTTGATAACTGTACCTTGAGACACCCTTCCTTTAAAAAGTATACCTTGTCACCCGAAATATTTGAAAAGTGTTTGACGACTGAAGAGATAAAAAGAATATGTTTGGAATAAAATAATTATCCTCAATACAAAAGCAACCGCTTGTTCATGAGGACCATAAAAAAGTTAAAATAATTTATTGCCATTCTTGTGCTGAGCGGTTATAATCAACTGCCACGACAAAAAATGTATTGGCAGAAAAGGGAGGACAATTAGGACCAAATGATTACGGCGCTGATGATCAAGAATAAGTTTGAAGAAAGCAAACACTTTCTTCATTGTGCTGATAATAAAAGCTTGGACAAAACTGACAGATTTACTAAAGTTAGACCTGTTTAGACCAGTTTCATGAGGTAAACAAGCAGTGTATGGCTTACTACAAACCCGAGCAACAACTAAGCGTTGACAAATCCATGGTACCATACTTTGGGAATCACGGAGCCAAACAATTATATCGTATTCATGGAAACCAATTAAGTTTGGCTACCTAAGCTGTGGGTACAGGCAAAGCCGTCGCGATGCTGTGTTCAATTCCGTCCGTTAGTAAAGACGCTTGTAATACAGTAAAGATATGTCACAGGTACAGCAGTGTGAACATGTATGTTTCAGTGCTACCAATCACTGGATTGTTAAGGGGACACACGACGATGTGACAAATCAGAATGCTCAGAATCTGCCGGTATTCCTGTAAAGCCTGCAATGCTTACCTACATCCTGATTGTTTTAAAGAATACCATTTCCAATAGATAATATTATGTAATGCGACATGCGAACGAACGATTGTGAACTAAAGTTTTTTGTTTATTAACTATGTTATTTGTTTGTAAGCTTGCTTGTTATCAAAAATTGGTTTGGTTCAAAAATAAAAAAATTAAAGAAAAGCGATCTTGCGTTTTGTTTTACATGTACCCTCCTGCTCCTAACGTCAGTTTAAACTGACGGAAGTGAAATCATTCATATCTCACGAAAAAAAAGGTTTCTCACAAAAAGAGCGCTTTTTCCCTTCAAGTTACATCATTCCAAAGCTACAATAGAAAAATGAACAAAAAACTTTGAATCAGGAGGAAATGGGTTAAGAAGCTTTTTTTTAAAATGTGCATTTTTCCAAAGGCGGTCTTAAATTCTTGTCGCAACCTGTAACTTCTTTGATCGTATCTCGATATTAATTTATCTCGATAACGATAATTTAGAAGTAAATTTTTTATAAAATTTTTACAAAAGAAAAACTAAACCAATCATTGTCGTCGAATAATTTGGAAAAACTCAGGCATGAGTTTGCTTCAACCATGGCTACAGCGACAATGCAAGTCACGCAATTTTTAAGAGCAATTAAACTATCATTGCAAACATGCAGACAAAAAATTGACATTGACTCTCTCAATCAGCTTGATATCAGCTTAGAAAGTGCAAAAGTTGGCAGTGTAATAATTTCATCTTCATTGGATTGCAAAATAGCTCTTGTGTGAAGGAATAAGATGAGCTATATTGTATCAATCAAAAACAAGTGACGGAATTATGCTCCTACTATGCCGCTTAATTCTTATGCCTTGGTAGCATTATGCCTAGTACATTTGAAGATAAAAAAGCCCAATTGTTTTATTGTTCTTTTTTTATTTTTTTTTTATTTTTACAGTTAGTTTTTCCTATAATAATTTTTAGTTGTTGGTAGCGTGAATAACATAACATAAGTTTTGTTGGGTCTGTTGTGTTTGCGTGTAAAGTTAGGTAAAGCTTTTGCAGAAAATGGAAATGTTACACATAAAATTGTTACACATTTTTTGTTTTTTTCAAACTATTATACTTTGCTTGGGGAAATACGCGCTAAATTATGGATAATAACACGTTAATTTGCTTTATAAACATGTTAAGAAAGAGGTTCAAACTAAAAGCTAGAGCAAAGCTTATTTAACATGCCGGGTCGCTAGCAACCCGCATAGATAGTATTGGTTGGCAAAACACTTGTGCGTTTAAGGGTTAAAATCTTTTATATCAAAAAAATGTTTAAATTTGTCTGATGTTTCAAACAAAGTTTAGATTAATAAATCAATTTTTTCATCTTACATAGTTTTGAATCATGTCTTTTCTGTTTTTTCTCATTTTCATCACTGCTTTGTAAACATCGACTTTGCTAGTATCATGAAATTCTTCAATCAAATTGTCAATTGCGATATAAGTTCCTGTACGACCTGCTCCAGCGCTGATAAAAATATTAAAACTAGGTTAGTCAGTTTTTTTTCATTACTTTATTTGTAATTATATCTTTTAAGGTACGGTCCTTTGTTATAAAGATTAATGAAAATATTTTTGTTTATTGGCGTTCAACCTGCACACTACAATCATAAAAGAAATTTCTGTGGCAAGTCTTACAAAGTTATTTAAAATTTTTAAAAACGATTATTTATTCACAAAGTTGTTATCAAATTAGCAATAAGTTTGGTTGGAACGCGAAAAATCAATAACCTGAATAATATAATATTTTCTATGCAATGTTGAGCAAAGCATTATCCAACACGGCCTTTGCAGAGCATGGCTTACTTAAAAATAAGGTATGCCGTTCTTGGACGATGTACCGTATTTTAGCTGACAATTTTGCAAAACAAGCATGCATTGACGATCAAATATGAGTTCAGCCAAGCTCATAAATTTTGTTGGTGTATAAAGAAAGAAATTGGTCAGCTGTGTATAATGTCCTGGCATTAGCAACATTATTAAACCCGCAAGACAATTTTTCTATTTGATGGAGTCGCGGCCACCCATGTAGCTTATTCTGAAGAGACTTGATTAAAGAAATGAAAAGTAATTACATGTAAGTAATTTTACCCCTCATAATAAAATTTCACTTTTAAATGTATACGTTATCGTATGGCTTGCAGCATAAAATTTGGAAGGCTTAACTAATTTCAGAATAAATATCAAAGCCAATATGTTTGGAAACAGTTTATTCAGGACGTTTCGAAATTATAACTCATTCCATCGTCAACTATGTTAAACTAATTGATTAATATCAAGTATGAATATTTAAATTTATATAATTTAGGACGTAACAAAATAAAATATTGCAAAAATATACATAATTAATAAAAGAGTATTATCTGCAGTTTTAGATTTTTCAAGTTATCTGCAAAAACATTTGATAAAAGAATTGTTATACATTCAAAACTTTAATCCATTTATGAAGATCAAAAAACAATCTATTTCACTTATTTATTTAATACTTAATGCTTAATATTTTCTTTAACCCTTATTTACCTAGGCTTTTTTTTTTTGTTGACTACCTAAGGGGGGTTCTCGGAGGACCCTAATTTACATGTCCAATACTCGTAACAGACAATAGCTGCGCAGTTGATTTTTTGATATGTTGGAGAAAATTTATTCTAGTTTAGTCATATGTTTTTACTTATAATATATTTTCTATTAGTCTTTTCTTATTTTGCATAAAGTTGAAGGTCCTCAAATTTTTGTTGATAGCTTTGTTTTGCGACATAGTCCGATTAGTCACAGTCTGCTGCAAAAATAAATAACTACTACGTGAAGCAGTAATCTTGACAAACACATTAAGACGTTCAAAACGTTTTTTGACTTATCTCATGATTTTTGCACACAAAAAGTATACAAAAATCAAGAGGTAAATCAAAAAAAATAGCCTGCTACACTAAAACTATCCATCGGATTTGCTCAAGTAAAATACCAAAATATTCAGGAATAAATTTTAGGAAAAGTCATAAAGTTTTTGGTTTTTATCATCCAAACTTAACAAGTTATATCGTTTTTTTTTATAAGGGGAGGTCCTCAAAGGTAAATTAGGGTTAACAATAGCACTGTGCAGTAAATGCTTAACCCTCTGATGCACAATCCTTTCGGTTTCTTACTTTCCACAACCAGAACTCACGCATTTTTAATAGCATTTAGCTACAATGCTTGACAATATGTCGTTTATAGCGGAATACAGAATCATAAAACTAAGTTTACCCTGTTGTTTTTGTTTATTTAAATGTAAAAATTAACATGGAATTAAAAGAGACACACACAAGTCCACTTGTTTATTCATTGTGCATTACTCCACACTTCAAGCAAGTCACGAGAAAGATGCTGTATTTCAAAAAAAAACTGCATCATGACACTGTGAACAGTAGCTTGCACTTTTTGATGTTTTGCATACGGGCAAATGTGACATTTTCTTTGTTTTGTAGCAGGGGTTTGTCGTTGTTGTACTGGATTTGCATTATGGAAAGTCAAGCCGCACTTCATCATTGCCTCTTTGGCGAGTTTTTGGAGCGATGGTGTAGCGTGGCGCTTTTTTATGAAAGGCATAACAAGCTGTTTTGTCAGTTTCTTGATGAACAGCCTCTTCGCGTATGTCCCTCCCCACATTTAATTAGGCTGCAGTGCTTTGAATGTAGTAAATGGATTTGGTACGGCAATATCAAGCATTTTATGCCTAAGAACTACTAGCCACCTCTGTGTTATTCTTTCAAGATTAATTTCTCACCATCTGGTTTACTGTATGCAAACCCCCTTTCATCTTGTGGTAATAGAGTATAGCTTGTAATTTTTTCTTTTCACCGTCATCCATGCATTTGCATTGTGCATAGAGGTGAGAAACATGACAGCTCTACAGCTCAGGCGAAAGACAATATTTTCTCCAAACTTTTTTGTATGGCTTCTCATAGTTGTTTACCCAAGTAGGTAATGTCATCTATAGCAAAAGGCATGATCAAATCACACAGTGAAAAAAACTTTATTCCATACTTAGCGGCTTGTTTTGCATCTACTATTTTAATTTACATCTGCCTCTAAACGGTACAAGTTATTCATCAATTGTCTTACATTCGCTAGGGATAACCGTAGTTCTACATTCAGTCAATAACAACACCTATATTTTCCTGAACGCAACCATGTAATCAGTTTTTAACTTTCAGCCCTGGTTTGTTTATCGTCAAATCGAAGCAGTTTTCAAATATCTTCGTATTTTCAAACATATATGTTGGCTTTATATATTGGGTTTTGGAATAGATATGAAAAATGCTTCCGCACCGAAACGTCGCAGCTTTTTTGTACACCTTCCAGCAGAGGCAATTTAATAAAAACAACGAATACCTCATAGTTAATTTTTTCCACACTTCATACGTAGTTACTTTTTTCATACTCTTGCAGTAACTGTATTGCGACCTTCCAAATTTGTACATTGGAATGATTTCATGAATGATAGTACGAGCTATAAAAGATTCAAAAGTATCCTGTGGTGTTGTAATTCTGGGAAGTATTACAGGACCAAGCCATTTTCTCAAAATATAATAGGATCTTGTTTGATTCCGTGTAAGCGCATTTGCACTCCAATAAATTCCTGTATTGCTTATTTTTTGCAATTAAAATGCAGAAGGAGAATCGTTTTGTAATTCTTCCAAAAGATTAATCCAAAAATTCATGTTCAAACTCAGTGCTTGATTTCTACAAAAGTAAAAAAGCCTATTGAATATAGCAAAGAAATTGCAGTTTAAAGTTTTGCCATTGCCAAACCCACTCTAAATCGTGATTTATAAAACTGGGGCCATCATCTTTAAAAATTTTAGATTCCAAATCGGTTCTCAGAATAAAGTATTTATCTTGTACAAGCTTAACAACCTCGTCGAACAAGATTATTGCGCTCTTCGTAGATATCAGCTATTTTGTAATATATTTGCAATAACACTACTTACAATTTAAACAAAACAAATGTTTATATTCTGTTTGAACTGTAAATGATCTACGAGAAGTAGCTATAAGATCAGGCAGTGCAGGCTACTGAAAAAAGTAGTAGTATATTTTTTGTTAAAAACATAGTTTACTGGTTAAAACATAAAGGAACATTCAGCATTGTTCTACTTGCTGTAGTTGATGCCCAGTCAGTTTTCCTTTTTTATAATTTAAATATTTTATAATGTACTTAATTACCTGCTTTAATAGCAGTTCCATTTAGCACTCTTGCTTTATATTTTATTTATTTCTATTTTATCTCTATATCCTCCTGACTTGCAGGGAGGCAACAAAGGCACTAATACATAGGGTAAGTAATTGCCCCGACCTGCTTCTGGAGATGCCAAAGTATTGCTGAACCAAAGTAATCTAATAGAGATATGATTTCAATTTAAACTGCTTGTCAAGACCATCAAGCAGGGGAAGGTACTGTTGAGTGTCTTTTCCAAGGGCACAACAGAATGGCGTAAGTAGTTTTTGAACCGGGACCATATTGATCGCAATCCCAGCGTTCTAACCACTCGATTACGCTGCCGACACTTTGCTTTTGTCAGTGCTTTAGTTTAGTTGCTGTGATAGAAATCAGCAAAAGATTTTAAACTTTGTTACTTTTCCTACTAAATTTTTAGTATTACAATGGTTTACAGCAGAGTAGAAAGGCTGTATGCAGAAATAGTTTAATAGATCAACTTTGTAGTATTAAAAGTTATGCTCCCGACTCGCTGGTCAACGTCAGTGACGTAAAGCGATTACCCTCACTTAAAAGAAACTGCTGTTGTGTTGAAGATTTTATTTATTTGATTTTTTTTTGCTTTAATAAATTGATACGATTGAAATTTAGAACTGCATAAAGCGATAAAATTATAATTATATTGTATTTGAAATTTTTGCGAACCAATGTATTTTTACGCTGAACTTTTGAATTCAAATTTCATTTGTAATATTTTTGCAGATACCGCTTTCGAATTATTGACGTCGGAAGTTATGGGCGAAATTCCGACGGTTGAATATTTGCTTCTTTCAGCTTTGGCCAGGCACTATTAAACTGATCGTTTCCCTTGCCGAGCAGTGCGCCTATATACGATGGCGGGCCACAACTTACTGTTTTGTAGACGACAAGGCATTTCCTTTAAGGCCTTACTTAATGCGGCCCTATCCTGGACGGTATTTAAAGCGAAAAAAAAGTGTGTTCAATTATCGTCTTTCGCTTGCTCGTCGAGTCGTTGAGAAGGTCTTTGGTATTTTTACTCAACCTTTTCGTGTTTTTTTATGGCCGATTGCTGTACGCATCGATGTGGCTGATAAAATAGTAAAAGCATCATGTTGTCTACACAACTTTTTAATGCGTGATTTCCCTCTGACGCATGATGTTAATGTAGAAATATCTCGTGGTATGCAGAACATAAGTAATTGCCCCTTGGGACGAATGCCCACTGCTGGTATGAACATAAGAGAAATATTTTCGGAATATTTTCTTTCCCGGGGTTCCGTGGCATTTCTAAAAGATTAGCTATGGTTTCCAAAATTTATATTTCGTTCAAGCTTAATTTGTTAATTGAAAATTTTGTTTTCTGTTTAGCACTGTATTGTTATTTTTCTTGTTTATTACTTATCTTGTATAATTCTCTACATGTATAAGATCCATACGCCCGTTTGTGCCAGGTGCGCGGAATCTCTTGGACAACCTTGCCAAACTTGGCATCTGCGCCTCTGAATGGACAAATCACAAATGGAACGCGGAGTACTGTGAAAATGCTTCCAGGCTCCGTGCTTTTGTGCCCGAGACCAGTGCCAGGCCTGTTGGGATGGGCTTACCCCGAGCAGCTTGGGTTAGGCTCAACCGGTCGCGGACTGGTGTTGGGCGATTCCATTCGTCCATGCACAAATGGGGTCTCGCTCCTTCACCGAATTGCGAGTGTGGCGCCTCTGAGCAAACCGCAGACCATGTACTAACAGCGTGCCCTATACATCGGGCACCACATGGAGCATGAGGTCTGACGGTTTTGGATGACGAAACTCGATGCTGGCTTAATGACATCACTGCCAGCATCTGATCCAGGCAGTGCAGCAGTCTGGGGTAGTAAAAGGATAAACTCTCGGCCCCAGTTCTGTTTGTGTCTGGCCTGGAGTGGATGCCCTTCAAACGACGACGACGACGAGTTCTCTACATATCCACTACGAGTCACCCTCACCCACCAATCCCTCTCCTTCTTTGAGCGAGCCCTCCGTCTACCTCCCACCTTTCCCATAGCCTCTCTTGCGAACTCTAACCCCCGTACACGTCTCAAGAAGAGCTCATGGAGATCCTTCTCCAGATCACATAACCTTACCCCTAACCTACATCTTACCCATGAACCACTAATCCTCTGCCCTCTTAAACCCCCCTGGTCTGCCCCATCTAATTACGCAATCTCACTCCACCTCTCATCCCCATCCTCCCGCAAAGACCCTCCCTTCCTTTGCAACACTGCAGCTACCTCCCATCTTTCCACTCTATCTCACAGCGATATCTCTGCCTGGACTGACTGTTCGGTACCTGGCGGGCTGGGACAGGGTGGTGCAGGGATACACATCAAATGTACAAAGTGTGTCACTACCTCGCTTTCCTTCTCGACTGTTATCTGGGCTACCAGTTATAGTGCTGAAACCTTCGCTCTCCTACATGCTCTTGAGTGGTGT
Organism: Diplosoma virens; assembly: GCA_963680785.1. NCBI lineage: Eukaryota > Metazoa > Chordata > Ascidiacea > Aplousobranchia > Didemnidae > Diplosoma > Diplosoma virens. The sequence continues at coordinate 3,121,691 of OY796884.1, forward strand.
ATCTCTCACTCCAAGACATGTAATTTCGAATCTATCACCTTCTTTTCCGACTCTTTATCTGTCCTATCAACTCTCTCTACCTCCCTACCATATTTAACCCCAAATCCTGATCCAATACTCAATCTCTTAACTCTCTATCTCAATCCAAGTTTGTCCATCTACAATGGATACCTGGTCACTCTTCCCTCCCAGGTAACGACTTAGCTGACTCTCTAGCTAAAGCCGGTGCCTCTCTCGATCCCTCCAGTACATCAGTGTCCCTCGCACCCCTTATCTCCTCCCAACGACTATCCTTCTACACCAGTTGGTGACGCAGTGTCCAATCTGATTTCTTTCAACATCAAATCCCTTCAGTATCTCCCGAGGAGTTTACTCTCCCTCGCTCCGCTCGCTGTGCTCTCTCCCGTTTACGCTGCAACGGGCACAGCACTCTCCTCAACTCTTATCTCCACAGGGTTGGTCGAACCGAGACTCCTTCATGCAGCAACTGTGGTTCTGAACCACAGGATCTCTCAAATCTCGTGCTCGACTGCCCTGTACTAGACCCCCTGCGTCGGGCGATTTTCGGCCACACCCCTTCTCTTCTGGACCTCTGGTCCCATCCGTGGGGAGTCGCCCGACTATTGGGATTCCGCGGAATTGATCCGCGCCCCCATCCCTAGGAACGGGTCGGGTAAAACCACCACCACCACCACCACCACCAGTTTTCTACATATTTCTATTTTGTTTGTTGTTTTATGTTTTTTACTAGTTGCTTCTTTTGATTTATACTTATTTGATTTAGTTTCGTAGGTGGTACCTTTTTTAGTTAGTACGTAAATAATTTAAATTTTTTACCTGTTTTTTGCACAAGATCATTATAGAAAATTAGCAACGTGCATGTTTATTTTTTTGCTTTTCTAATCATTATTTGCGCGTGCACTCGCTGCCACTATTTTTTTACGTTTATCTCTATATTTATTTTCCTGGTTCGCAGGAGGCGCTAATACATAGGGTAAGCAATTACTCCGACCTGCTTCCGGAGATGCCAAGATTTTGCTATCCGCTAATAGAGATACGACTGAAACTTAGAACTGGTTGCCAAGACCACCAAGCAGGGAAAGTGCCGTAAGTGTCTTTCCCATGGACACAAAAGAATGGTGCGAGTAGGTTTTGAATTGAGACTATGTCGATCGCAATCCTGGCGCTCAAAGCACTCCACCACGATGCTGACAAAACAGTATCTTTTTGTTTTTTACTTAGTTAATTTTTTCTCCGAGCATAGTTTGTTTCTGCAGTGTGTTTATTTATTGCTGGGTCAATCGCATTTTTTTCACATTTCAGTTTGTAAAGCAACCAGCAGCAACAATTGTGGCAGCTAGTTGAAGTCAGACTGATTTTAGTGTAGTCCTGATTAAATATTGTGAATTTTACCCGTTTGTATGTTCGCCATGAGTCAGCGCTGACGTGAGCTGCAAGGTAAGGCAACTGTGTGTTTTTTATGTTTGGTTTTTAGTTTGTTTTATTTATTTACAGAATACTGCTTCGTTTCGTTTATCGTTATTTGCTTTTTATATTAAACATCCTTGGCTATTTTGACTTTTTCCTTTATCGAAGCAGAACCGCGTTATTCGACTATTCATTTTGCGGCAATCAGCCAGCTTAAGCGCCTTTTACCGTTACAATCAGTTTTTTAACCCTTTAATAGTAGTTAATTTTTACGTTTGGTCTGAGATTTCTTTACCTCATATCACAAATTCGTACCTACAAATCATAGTTTGTCGACTGTTCAACTTTTTGTAACGAAAATATATTACAATAAGCTAATTAAAAAAAAAAGAAAAGCTACAACAAAATAACGAATCCCATTCTACAAGTTCAATGTCACTTTGCGATTTTTCTGCCGTATTCAATAATTACCAATTTTACTCTTTAGCATACAACTAGAAAAAATAAATAGAAAAAATTTGTGACTAAATTATAATTGAGATTAATTAAGCTTATAAATAATAGTCCATTAAAATCAAACTGATAAGTAAAAAAATATTTAAAAACTTTACCCTGCTTTTATTTAGGGCTACCGCACTTTGAAAATAGGCCTAGAAAAATTAAACAAACTAAATTTTCTAACTAGCTTTTCATGAAACTTTAGTAATTATCTAGTTGAACTTGCAAAAACAACGAGGTATGATTATAAAGAACAACCAGAACACGTCATAAGCGACACTATAGTAAAATCCGCCTGTTTTTACAATAGGGATGTTTGTGAATGTCAGCCGCATGTTAGATTTTCAGCATTTTTCTTACATGTGTGGTCTATGCTTATAAATTATTTTTTTATGAATGTTTAGCGTGTAAATAAAAGCTTAATTAATATACATTCCTGTTAACTTCTTTTTTGATCAAAATTTATTCATTGAAACAAAATGTCGCATTGTTTCATTGAGTGTGAACCAAATTTTATTAAATGTCTCATTGTCAATGAGACAACGTCTCGTTGGTCTCATTGTGCGTGAACGTGCCTTTATCGTCTGCTTTAGAAACCAGTCCGGATAATAATTATGTCTAAGAGCTTCCATTAGTTTCTTCATTTCAATTGTTTTGTCTTTCTTTTTAGTTATTAGTTTCGAATTTATTCTGTTCAAGAGTGTGCAAATGAGGCCGCGTTTTTGACTTACGGAATGTTGTGAATTATAATTTAAAAATCGATTCGTGTGTATAGGTTTTTGATATAAAGTTGTGGTCAATTTTCCATTGCGTTCTTTGACTATTAAGACATCAAGAAAGGGCAACAAATTATCTAATTTTAATTCTACGGTAAACTTTATACTTTGTTCTATGTTGTTTATATGTTCATGAAAAGCATTTAAAACATTCTTTTTAATTATGACAAACGTGTCGTCAACGTATCTTTTCCATAAGGTGGGAGGATTTGGAAAAGTTTGGAGAGCTCTGTTTTCTACATTTTCCATAACAAGATTGGCAATAGTGACCGAAATAGGAGAACCCATAGGTACACCAAAAATTTGTTTGTAGTAATTTTCACGAAACTGTATACATGTGTTGTCTAAACATAAATTTAATCCTTCAACTAATTCTTCCATCGTTAAATTAGTGCGTTCTTTTAAATATTTATCATTGTTTAATAAATTACATGTGACAGATTTAGCAATATCAATAGGGATTTTTGTAAATAAAGATATAACATCAAAAGATGCCCAAACATTCATTATCACTTATATTTATTTCTGCAATGCTATCGATAAATTCATATGAATTTTTGACTGTGTATCCATTATCTCCAACTAGTGGTGATAAAATATTTGTGAAAAATTTGGAAAGATTGTAAAGTGGTGAATTTATAAAGGAAACTATCGGTCGATGTGATGTGTGAGGTTTGTGAATTTTTGGTAAGCCGTAAATTTGGGGAGCATTAGCATCTGAACTGTAAAGATGATAATATTCATTTTGAGATATGCTTTTGCTTTTGAATAATTGAAAAACATATTTGTTCAATTTTCTTTCAATATTTCCAGTCAAGTCATGTTTTAATAGCATATATGTAGAATTATCATTTAGAATTTTGTGCATTTTTTCTTCATAGTCCGATTTATCAAGTACAACGGTACAATTGCCTTTATCAGCACGAGTTATTACTGAATCATCTCGTTTTATCAGTACTTGCAAAGCTTTCCTTTGTTAACTTTTTAGGTTGGGTTGGTGTGTATTGGGTTGATTGAGGGTATTGACAATCTTACCACGAATAATGTTTGCTGACGCGTTAGGTATTTTTCGAACTCCTTTTTCAACTTCTGCTATAATGTTCTGTTTTGGAAAAGTTTTTTGAGTAACAGCAAAATTTAGTCCAAGACTCAAAACATCTGTTTCAGTTTCAGTTTATTTCTGTTTGGATAAATTAATGACCCAATTTTTTCTATGTTTAACGTCCTTATGCATTTCTGCGTCAGTATTTAATAATAATAAAGTATACTAAATGTAATGACGAAAAAGAATACTAAATATAATGACGAAAAAGGATTACGAATTTGTAATAGAATGGACAACCAAAAAACGGAACACGCTGAAAGGTAAATTGTTTAACTATTACAAAAAGAAATTAGATAAACTGTTAAATACTGACGCAGAATTATATGTCACAACATTCCGTAAGTCAAAAACGCGGCCTCATTTGCACACTCTTGAACAAAATAAATTCGAAACTAATAACTAAAAAGAAAGACAAAACAATTGAAATGAAGAAACTAATGGAAGCTCTTAGACATAATAATTATCCGGACTGGTTTCTAAAGCAGACGATAAATTGCATGAATATTTCAAGAACGAAAACCAGAGTTACTTCAAATCATCAAGAAAAGAAATTTACAGTCATTCTACCGTATATATCAGGACTCAGTGAAAAAATTACAAGAATTCTAAAAAGTTTTGATGTCCAAGTCTGTACTAAACCTTTAAAAACTATAAAAGACATCTTACCTTCAACTAAAGACAGAATTGAATCTACTCGACGACAAGGAGCTATTTATCAAATTCCATGCCAAGATTGCTCTGCATTGTATATAGGAGAAATTGGTCGTAATTTTAAAACACGCTGTGCGGAACACAAACGTAACTTTTACTCACGCAATCTAGCGAAAATTGATGATAACAACATAAATAAAAAAACTGCTCATGTCAAACATGTAAAATCGACCATAAAATCAACTGGCTTGGCTCATCAATTCTTACTTATAAACTTGACTTTTATAAACGCCGTTTGTATTTTATACAAAAAAACTAATTCATCGATAAATGACAAAGAAGATGTCTACTACAATGCAATATATAATGAGTTAAAATAAAACCTGTTTTTTGTATTTTATTTACTTTCAAAATTTAATTGCTGTTTTAAATTGTTTTCTCACGCTTGTTCGATTCCGTGTGGCGCATTTCAATGTTTTTTAAACGAAACTTGTTGTTTTTTTGAAGTATTAATTTACTACTACGCTTGAATAATTTCCCGCTATGTTTTGGCAACTGTTTTTTGAAAACAATTTTAGTTGAGTTCTTAACTTTACATTCATTTTAGCTTTGGTCCTGACGAAGCGTGCTTGTAACCGCACCCGAAACGTTGACTGGTTGTTTTTAATTTTTAGTTTTTAATAAACTGAAAAGGTTTTCAACAAAAAAGTTTTCTGTTTTTACCAGAAGAACAACAGAATATAATGAATAATACACCTGGTAGCAAGAAAAATAGCAAAAACATAGTTTATTGTTTGCCTTAAAACTAAAGATATTTCTTGTTTCCCAGTTTATTTAATATACGTATTTGTAGGCTTACCTACCCACTTTAGCAAACCAGCTTACACAATACCAGCAAAATACGATTCAAAAAACTTAGCTTTATCTGATATATCTATTGCTACCGCCATTTAATGGTCTGTTTAGAAAACACTTTTTTAGTATTGCAGCCATTAGGCAGCCAAATCATTGCCTCACAAACAAATATTATTATCGCACAAGACAAAAGGTCGCAGCAAATCGTGCCGGAAATGCGGATACTTTTTTAAAATGCTCAGTACAACTGTTTTATCATCTGAAATACATTGTGGTCAATTTGAACCTGGTTGTGCATTCTCAGGGTAGTGATGTAAAACTTCCTTTCTCTCAGATCCGAAGTAGATTATCAAACAAAAACACTACAAAAAATTTAAAATGAGTTTACTAAAGAGGTCATAAAACCTATGGAAGTAAAATGTTTTCTGTAAAAAAATATTTAAAAAAATTAGATTTGCAGGTCAATTTGACCCTGGTTGTGCATCCTATGGTTAAAATTTGTGTTTTATTATATTGCTTCAAAATTCTTAAACAACTTTATTTTGTTTGTGCTCAAATTTTTGTTGCATCAATTTAATTTTAAAGTTATGCACAGATGACTCCGTTTTATTCAATACGTATATTTTTGCAATATTTTATTTTGTTACGTCCTAAATTATCTAAATTTAAATATTTATATTTGCAATTAATTAATTAGTTCAACGCAGTTGATGATGTAATGAATTATACTTCCGAAACGTCCTGAATAAACTATGTTTCCAAATACATATGCTTTTCCTGTTTTATTGGCCCGTAGTTTAAAATGTTAAATAAAATTAATTACTAAATATCAAAAAAAAATTTCAGCAAACTTCATAAATTTTAATATATTGTAGCTGAGAAACTAAATAAAGTTTTAGCGATAGATTGCTTGGAAAATAAAACTTTTTTGTAAGTTTGACATTTTTGGATTAGTTTAGCAAAATTATGACCTTCTATAGCCGTGGTTCTCTACCTGTGCGACTCGGCATATAGTGTGCCGCAAGAGATTTCCAAGTGTGCTTCGGAACTCTTAAAAAAATATTAAGCCCTTGTCCGTCAGTCTTTTTTTTGAGTGGACACTACTTTTTGGAACAAAAATCAAGAAATCCGAGACAGATTTAAAGTGAAGACCTTTTTTTTAGATAACAGTATTCTTCAAGGACAAAAATCTATACCTGCACTTTGGTCCAAGTGCCACTAATTTTGGAATTATCCCAAAGTGTGCCGCAAAAGGCTAAAAACCATTTCTCTAAGGTCAATAAAGTTAAAAATATTTCAGGCTTTTTTACGTCATAAAACTTTTACAAATTTAGTTTTGTTTTCTCTGTAGTCTTTTTACAAAGTTTTATAGTGTACGTCAATTCAAAGTTAAATTTTGAATAGAGTCAAAATTCGTCAAAGCTTTTCTTCTTTAAATTTTACTTACAAAAACATATTAATTACTTATTTTTTAACTTTTTTTTAAGCAGCTATTAATATTTTAATATTTTTTTGCACTTTTAGAAGTACAGTGTAGTCAAAAAATTTCCCGGCTACGACTCCTTAACATCAGTCTTAAAACTTTTCGCCCTCCTTCTCTTTACAAGTTCTTAATCAGCAGTATAAGTTTTAAATGTTTCACTGTATTGGATCTTTGATACATATGACAAAAACCTTTATCATTTTAAAATTTATTACAAAAATTTTATCCTCATTTAAGTAAAAACAAGGTTTGTCTTTAAATGAAGTTTGGTTAAAAAAGTGGGTAGTGTGGTCATGAAGTTAAGAGCGCCCTATTTATGGCAAACGTAATTGGTATAATTGCGGTTCAAAACCTACTCGGGTTATTCTAATCTGTCCTTAAGAAAGATATTAAACGGCACTTCCCCTGCTTGGGACTTTAGTAAGCAATTCTAAATTTTGGTCATTAGTCTAAATATAAAATTGAAAAAAAAAAAATATATATATATCAACCGGACAACAGCATTTTGGCATCTTTGAAAATAAACCAAAGTAATTGCTGGATGGTTTTCTAAGTTGTAGCGCCTCCAAAGATTTTCTGCTAATAAGTATGAAAATGAAATAAAAAAGTTAAGCGCAAATGTGCAATTGTTGATAAATGAAATTACTTTTCTGAATGCATGTTGGAGTTTTTTCAATAAATTATTGTTACCCAGAAGAACCCAATTTAGTAATGCACTAATCAATCCAGATAAACAAAAATTTTTTATCTCATTTTTGACAAAAAAATCTAATTATTGTTGTCAAAATTGACCTAACCTAAATTATCACTTTGCAACTACTTTACAAAAATTATTTATAAAAACTTTTATAATAAGCCAAAATCTTAAGTCAAAATAAAGTCAAATTCACGTCAAAAAATGGCCCTAGCCATGACTATTTTTATATTGTTAATTTTGTTTTCTACCTGCAGTGAACAATAATCCTTCCAATTGATTGATTCTTTTTATGCTCACTGTTTACTAGATTACGCAATCTTTTCATTCCGGATGTAGTGAGGGGAATATCGTGGTCAGGCCAAGACATGTAATGAAATTGCATCACGTTTCGTTCACTCTAAATTAGAGAAAATTAACATTTCGATCAAAGTCAGACAAACTATTTTCAAAATTGAACAAATTATAGTCTTTAATCTTAAAGTAGTGTTATTAAATACGCATCGTATTATTATTTAAAAAACCGTTCAAGATTATTATTTTTTATCTTTCTTTTATCTGAAAACCAATAAAGTTGACTATTTTATGTTGAAAATGATGGTGGATTGTTCAGCATTTCACAATTAACCCTTTATTTGCTGGTGTCGCAAATTCGCGACGTACCAAATACTACGTTTTTTCTTGTAGCCTACACCATGTAGTTTTTGGCACAGCATCCGGTTGATGCAATTTTCACACATGCTACCCTTTACTTTAATAAAACTTAATTACAAATATTAGATTTTTTGTTGGGCAACACTAGTTTTTAAATTTGTATTGCTTAAAATGCGCCAAGTTGCAAAAATCACATTTTCAAGGTTTTAGAAATCAAATGTTGTATAATTATTTTGTGTTAAAAAAATATTAACATGATAGTGAAGATATTTTTTGTTCTTCATTGCACTTTAAAAATTTTTTATTATTTTTTGTAACAATTTTTGTTTGTCGCGAATTTGCACTGCCAGGCATTAATGGTTCAAATCGTGCAAATGTAAGTTAGCTTAGGTGACTAGCAGTATAAGCAGAATCAACAACATTACCAAAAAAACTGTTATATGAAAATGAATTAGTAATATTTTCTAGAACATATTATATAACTAAAAAGGATATTCTTTAGGATTTAGATATTTACCTGAATTTAAACTCAAAAGAATATATCAAAACCAAGGGAGAAATATAACTGAGCAAGAAATCACTTTATGTTAGTATCAGTAGTGCTGCCTGGAAGTAGTATCAAAGTGTGATTACTTTAACCTTACCTTACCGTTACACTTTCTGCCGTTCCCAATCAAAGCATCATTAGCCTGTTTTGATTCTCATATAATTTAATTGAAAGTTTTCATGAATGTAATTTATTGTATTATAAAATTCTTTGTATCTAAGTAATGTAACTTTACAGAAACTTTTATACTTTTACAAAATGGATTCCAAGTGTTTTTATGGCAAAAAACTGACTTATCCAAATTCAAATAATAATACAGAAATAAGTGATAAGAGTGCTTTTAGTGATAGTGATAATGATCCAGATTACTTGCCAACTAAGCTTACAACTTTATTATTTCAAAATGACACTTCCAATAGTAAATATTTTGATAATGATGATAAAAATGCAAATATTGTTTTCTCTTCAGATTCTGGTTCAAGAATACCAGTTTGAAAAACCATTCAATCCAAAAATGATCTCAATGATCAAATTCCAATTTGGAAATCAGCATTGCCCGATAGTGAAGAAATAAAACTTCCTGAGAAATGGTATGATAATAGAGGTGTAGTACTGGCAAGTTCTTTACCAAAGCTAATCCTGTCAATACTATTCAGAGATGGTGTTACGGCAAGTATCACTTAAGTTTTGAACCCGGGTTTGGGTCTACCTTTAATTTACTTTTATTTTTGTTTGACATTCATTTGACCCGCTGCATTGTTTCACGGCGCTCGCTTGCTTATTTTTTGTTACCTTGAGCTGCGTTTTTCTCCACGAGGGCTATAAATTGTAAAAAGACTAGCCAGTTAGTTTTTCAGCATTTGAGTGACGGTGGTCGAATTGCTGTTGGAAATACTGTTGGATATCGTTAGCGGTGCTTTTATAGCTTTTGAACTGTTTGAGACGCTGTTTGGGTATGTACTGTTCTAAACTGTTGATTTTGTTGATCTGCTCTCCGTGACAGTCTAAAATTGGTGAGTGTTTATAAGTGCTTCTTTACGCATTAGTTGTTAGTGTTTTACGTTTATTTATAGAAAACCGTCCGTCCAATTTTGTCCGTCTAATTTCGTCCGTTCTATTTCTTATAGTTTTTATATCTCATTAATACAAAATTAAATTGAATCAAAACAAGGACGCGTAAATCTTCGAGATAGCCACCCGAAGTTTCAGACCGTGAGGAACTTCCTGTAATAGATGGGATAGAGCAAAAAAGCCAAAAATACAAATTGACTATCCAGATATTATAAAGCAGTACAAAAGTTTTATGGAAGTTGTTTTTGATGCATATCTGGATAATTACAGAACAAAAATTTGATCCAAAAGACTGTTATTTCACTTGCTTGATTTTGTGGTTGTAAATAGTTAGTTACACTACCGGCCTAACTATGACTCATTGGCGGTTTTGCGTCAGAAACAAAAAGATCAACACAACTTTAAACTGGCACTTGCCATTTATCAAAAGATTGCTACTGGGTCAAAAAGAGCAAGACCGTCCAGTATTGAACTAGATTATGAAAACAAAAAAAAAAAAGACCAACAAAACCGATTCCAGATGCAGACATACGTTAAGATCAAATTCGACACATGCCTGTTGTAATGAGAAACAGACAAAAATACAAGCGGCCTTCATGCAAGGACAAACTCTTTTCAAATGCTTAAAATGTGACATTTGTGTTTGAACAAAAATTCAAACCGCTTTTTCAATTTCATGTATGAAAACGTGTTTTAAAATGAAAGTTGAATATCGTTGTTTGAATGTTATTTGTTGCATCATTTTGTAACTTTGTTCACTGTTGTCGTGAATTCGCGACAAACCCAAATATTTTATAATACATTAATTTATCCAAAAAATTGATTGCATATATTTGAGTTAGAGGAAAACAGATGTAAATATGTTTTATAAAATTTTTTTTACAAATTGTAAACAAATTTAGAAAAAAAAGGGTTAAATAGCTGATTAAATGGCAAATGGAGACTATAAAAGTAATAAAAGTTACAAAATTAACATGAGCTAAAATTTAAGCAAAGTTCTTTTTACCTCTCCATTGCTGACTTTGAATTGCCTTTTGATAATTCCACAAAGATAATGTTCTTTTGTGCATTTTACTTTGATTGATTCATATGTATTTGTTACTCCAGTTTGAGGCCAGTACATTTCACATTTTGGCTAAAAGTAAAAGACGTAAATACTACAGTAACGCTTATTATAGAATAACTTTAAGATATTTTTAAAAATTTTAAATAAAATATTTTTATAGTGCAGGTATTTTTACAATAACCATCTTTCAACCTTTGATAAAATTTGAAATCAAATTCACATATATTTTATAAGACAAATGTGTTCTTACTTTTCCCATTTCAACGCATTTGCACAACATAACTATGATTGTCGAATTTTCCATCCAAATCATTTTCCAAAAATCTCCAACAGTGTTAGGTTTAGGTCCTTGGGTCGCAATATAGCATCTGCTTTTTCGATAACCCTTTATAAAAAACACATGAATAACTTTCAAAGGAGTTGAAGGATAAAAAGCTTGTACCACTAAAACGTTAGGAAGATTCAATCATCTGCTAAAGTTAAAAAGAGATTTCCCAGCTTTTGGTTATTATTTTGATGGGTTGGTGCCTTGTAAAGATTCCCACCAATTTTGGATAATGAGCCACAAAGTAGTGTTCGTAATAGTCTTAAACGCAATACATACCACAATCAAATATCATTCACACATACTGTGAAGGTAATAGCAATGCTGTTTCAATTTTAAAATAACGTAAATATAAATTAATTTTTTTGTTTTTAAACAAAACGAGATGTAATGATTTATACCATAATCACATTGCAACGCACAAGCCAAAAATCAAAGAAAAATTGATAGTAGTTTTTATCATAAATTTCCTAAATCCACAGTATCGTTGTCACCAGTGCATATATTGCATGTTACATAAATACCGCAATCGCACCTGAATTTCTGCTAAAATATTACAATTTGTATGCTGAACTTTTCACAAGCAGTTCAATCAAAACATAGAGAAATTTCGGATATAATAGTTGACCGATTTTTTTACATCTAATTACTTACAAATAGCATAGAAAGTTTGCTTTAAAAATACTCAAGTGTTCGGCGAAAAATGCAATAAACAGTACGCTATGTGTTGAGAGTCTTGCTATAACCCAGAGTAATTTTAAAATAAATGATTAAAAATAAATAAAGTTTTTTAAGTGACGACTTCACATTGTGATTACAGAGGTTAATTTTACGATTTATTTTAAGTAACAGAATATAGGTTACATTCAAATGCTATTTATATATGTTTTCAAATAGTAAGGCAGCAACTGTTGTTATTTTGTTTATTTTTATCTTTGTAATTTTTATTGTGATTAAACAAATAAAAAATAGTTTTTTTGCGGAGGTTGTTGTTCGCCACAAGGAAGGCGACACGAAATTTAAAGTCCACAAGCATCTTGAATTTTTGAAAGAATGGAACCAATAAAACTTTTATGATATTTAAAAAATCAGAAAGTTATTCAGATGGAAAAAGCAATAATTTTCAACAAAAAACTATTTTTTCAAATGAAGTTTTCTTAACCCTTATACTCCCAGACGGGTCATTTTGACCCGAATCAAAATTTAAATGTGTATTATTCGCGTTGTACTTGCTTTTATGCAGTGAGATTTTATAAGTCTTTCGAGTAACCTTCAGAAATACTTTCTTAAGATTTTGAAGGAATTATGATTTAAACTTTCGCCGTAACTTGTAGTAGTCGCGTTACTTCCCAAATGGGTCAAATTGACCCAAACCCAAGAGTGCATTATTTTACATGAATTATATTTTTTTTTCGGGCTTCAACTATAGTTTTAGACAGATGAAACCTGACACCTTTTATATAGTGACATTTATGCATTATAAATGAAACTTTGTTGCAGGCATTGAACCCGTGACTTTTGAACTCGAAATCCAGTGTGCCGATTCGGCCAGCTCTATTTTCATTTTTTGCGTTTGTTTCTTGTGCAGAAAACTGGATAGAATAATTGGTAAACTGTCTTGACTTTTTAGAAGACCTTTGCTTTTTTGAGTGGTAAAGCTAGTCACTTTAGAAAGCAATCCAGTTGAATTTGCAATGAAACCTCAAGCAATTGAAAAGCTTTTTTGTGGCTATTTTTTATCTTGTAAAGTTTTTGTCTCTAGAAGGTTGAAAGAAATATGAGTATTTTGTCAACAGGATTTTACTTCAAGGTGTTGAGTTCTTGGGTGCAGGGCATACCTGACTGTTGTATAAAGTTAGTCACAACAATGTTGTCAGTAAAATGCTTGGCTAAAATAATTTTTTTTAGGTTGAAAAGGAAACATTGTGTAAATTTTTTCTGCTAATTCTGTAAACAGTTGTTTTCTTTTTTTTTCTATTATTTTGCTCGGTAAAGTCAAGATGAGCAATTATCGTACTGCAGATGAAGTTGCTAGTCTTCTTTTTGATGACAATCAGGAGGATTCAAGCACGAGCGACAGATTGGATGATGATGACGATTGCAGCGATTATGTTCCTTCAGACGACGACAACGAAGAAGACATTATTCTTTCTGATCCAAAGTATGATTCCGAGGATAATAATGATAATGCAGAAGCTAGTGACGCATCCGGGAGATACATTACAAACACCAGTACTGCACTTTTTACATCAAAGAGTGGTGTAGAGAGTTGGGCAGCAAAACCATTACTTCCATTTACTTCTAAAACGAGCCAAAGAAATATAATAAGAGAAAAGTCTGGACTGACTAGATATGCCATAAGAATGAGTGGCTCACTTGGAGATTGTTTTTCTTTGTTTTTCAGAGATAATCTTCTGGAAGAAATATGTAAATGGACTAATAAAGAAGGTCAAGGTGTATTTTCAAATAACTGGAAAGATACTACAGTTGCAAAACTAAGAAAAGTGATCGGAACCTTATTGCTAGTTGGTGTATACAAGTCAAGCAAAGAAGAGCTTTCTCAGCTGTGGCATATGGAACATGGAAGACCAATTTTTCGTAAAATTATCTCGCGTAATCGCTTTCAAAATATATTACGTGTTCTTCGATTTGATGACGCTGCAGCTCGACGATCTTCCAGATCGCCAGATAAATTTTCACCAATTAGAAATGTATTTGAAATTTGGAATAAATCTCTGTTGGATGCATATGTTCCTGGAACCAATCTGACGATAGACGAGCAACTTGTGACATTTCGGGGTCGTTGCCCATTTCGCCAGTACATGCCATCAAAACCAGGAAAATACGGCATCAAGATCTGGGCAATATGCGATTCAACCGCACATTACGTACTGAAAATGGATGTGTACAAAGGAAGAGAAATAGGTGAGCCAAGGAAAACAAATCTAGGTTCAAAAGTAGTGCTAAAACTCTCAGAGCCTTTTCTAAAAAATGGAAGAAATATTATCAGCGATAACTTCTTTACAAATGTAGAATTGCGAAGAAAGCTTCTGATGCAAAATCTCACCATCGTGGGAACAATTCGAAAGAACAGAAAAGAGCTTCCTGCAGAATTTGTGCCCACGAAGGACCGAAAAGAATTTACTACTCTCTATGATTTTCAAAAAGAGGCGATGATTGGTTCTTATTGTCCCAAAAAAGGAAAGGTGGTTACTCTTCTAAGTATCATGCATTTAGTCAAGGGCACTGAATCGCCTGGTCCGGAGAAAAAAACAGAAGTCATTACTTACTACAACGCAACAAAAGGCGGTGTAGATACCATGGACCAAATGGTGAGATTGTTTACTATCAAAAGAAAAACTCGAAGATGGCCCATGGTAATCTTTTATAATATGCTGGATATCAGCGCTCTAAACGCATTTATTGTATGGATGTCCCTCAACAAAGAAAACTATACTGCAAAACGTGGCAACAGATTGCGGAGGAGTCTACTAATTAGTTTGGCAAAGGAACTGGCTGGACTGCAGGACGAAAATGCAATTCATATACCAGCTTCATCACCAATGAATACAAGAAAGCGAAAGCGCTGCTCCATGTGTCCTCCAAAAGCCGATCGCAAAACAAAAACCCTTTGTGAAACATGCAATAGCTATATTTGCAGTGATCATTCTGTCGTTATTTGCAGAAAGTGTTACAACTAATAATCATAAACTCTTTCGCATTTGTTTGCACTGTATTATTGTGAAACATACTTTCGTTTATCACGTCTTCTCTGCTGGAATAAACACCTATGTGAATTATGTACAACGTACTTACCAGCCTAAATGTAAAATTTTTCGTAATCGTGATTATAAAAATAAAGCATTTGCTTTTTATTACAACACTCATTGACTGGATATATCTATCTCTTTTTATTACACCAAAAGTGTCCTCTTCTAACAACATCCTCTAGAGTAATACACAGAAAACAATATGTGGGTCAAAATGACCCGTATGGGAAGTAACGCGACTCAAAAATTCTGGGAGTATAAGGGTTAAAAAAGCAAGTAATCTAATTTACACCTTCAACATTTTTAGCAAGAAAATCAGAACGAAATTGAATCAAACTTGTAATATATTTAGCAGGTAGTTGTTTGTAACCTTTTAATACTATACATAGCCTAAAAATGACGAAAACGAAAAACAAAACACACGTTTATTTTGCGTTAAAAAAACAGTTTCGGTGCCCAATGGTATATTAAGTTACATTGTCTAAAACTTTGCTGCTGAAAAACGTATCGTCTCTTAGAAAGATCATAAGTTAAAAATACTAAATAAGCCATAAGGCATTTCCAGAATAAAATTATATGAATTACTAATTTGAAAGAAATACAAATAAACATTTTTTAAACAAGGAACCACTAGGCGTTTAACAAAAACTTAAAAAGCTGCAACTCCGCAAATCTTTTTATGATTGCAAGGATTTCATTGACACAAATACAACGCCACAGGTTTCAATTTGTGATATATATGATTATTATTTATTATTATTTTTTTTACAATCACTTTTTTGCAGTGTCTCTAATATAGTATGGAATGTTATGTTTATAAACTCTATCAATTTCTTGTTAAAAAAATCTTATCAAAAATGCTTGGAACATTTTTCAATTTATTAAAACAATTGAAATAATCGGGATTTGTTAATAGCTTGATGAAAAAAAGGAAGAAAGTAAAAGAACTCTCGAATATTCTTTACTTTGCAAATCAATCATTTTGATAAACTACAGTACTTGCCTTTATTTCTAAAAGATTTAATAAATTTTAAAACATTAATCGAAAGTATCCCAAACATTGCCGTTATATCAACTAAGGACATAAAATTTATTAAAATTATTTGACACCAGAATTTTTTTAAACCTAAAATTACCATGGTGTCCTGTAGGACAACATGAATAATGCAGCAATTTTTTCTTTCTGACTGCCTGTTCTTTAGCTGTTATTATGCATTATAAATAAAAGCAGTTATAAAAAACGCATTTGAAAGCAATTTGACAAGATGGATTGAATGTCAGCTGGAAGACTTTGTAGTTGTGCTCTGTTCTGCAGATGAGGCTTCATCAAACTCATGGCAAGATTCTTGAGGAACTGACGCCTGTTTTGTGCTGCATCTACCGAATTACGAGTCTTATTGTAAAAGATTTGTCCATTCATGCCTGCAATATTTACGAGATGGAAAAAGATACATAACGGCCACTGGCGGGTTCTCCTTGACACAGAATAATTGCCACAGAGTTGGTCGACAGTATCTACCCCTTCTTTTGTAGAGTTATAGAAGTGAATGATCTCTGGCTTTTTGGTTTCGGCGACAACTGCGGCATCGCGGTGCATAGTGGAAAGTAAAACAACTGATTTGTGCTTTTTTGGTGTAAAGGAAACCAAAGTAGCATGCTTTTGAAAGACACATTGATAAAGAGATCAGCTTTTGTTTGTTTGGCAAAAATTCGGCGGAAATTTCTCTTCTGTTTTTTTTCAAAGTCCCAACCACAGTTATTTTATCTTGCAGAAGTGATATAGCAAGTGTGTAACTGGTGTACCAATTATCCGTTGTTAGATTACAGCATGTACCTTTTAAGTGACTTATCAGTTTTTCAACTATGTCAGCAGGACTGTTGGAAAATTCATATGACCCAGTTGGTTGTTTACCGCAGTAAACTTCCAAGTTTCCTATGAAAAATGTCTCGGCGTCAGATGTCTAGGAGAATATCTTCATACCATACTTTGCCGGCTTACTTGGAATGCATTGGATGAAGCTGCATCTCCCTCGGAAAGGCACTAACATTTCATCGATCGTGAGGAACTCACTAAGGCAGTCGGCGTTTTTGCAATTTTGTACACACTCATCCAGAATATACCGAATAGCTGCCAATTTATCTGTTTCTTTTATTTGATTCCGCATCATTTTATTATCAAACCGTATTGCCAACAACAGGAACAGAAAGCGGTTGTACAACATGCATGCTCGAAAGATTTCTATTCTACTACCATCTGTGGCCCACAATTCGAAAAAACTCACATACCCAACCCTTTTTACACCTGACAAAAACAATAACCCAAGGAATGCCATGAGTTCAGTTTTTGTAAGAATTCTTGCATCTCTTTCCCTGTCATAGTTTGACTGTATTGTTGTAATATACATATTGGTGCATCGAACAATTTCCTCAATCATCTCATCTTTAATTAGTAATAGAAAAGCTTGTAGTTTGTCTTCCATATATCTGGCATTGTTTCTTGGGCCAGGAAAATGTTTCACAATGTTTCGTGTAAGAGTTTTTGCAAATTTACTGACACAAGGATTTCTGCACCACTTAGTTACTTTATCTTTGCAAAAATAATAGTTTTTATCGTCTTCATCTGAGCTTTCAGAATCAGTAGACATGTCAGAATTCTGCAATTGGTCACCATCAATTTCTGAGTCTGTACTATTATCGCTTTCGTTCACTACTCTTCTTTGTCATCATTTCTCACTTTCGATTTCCTCATCAGATTCATCTTCTGGTTCCAGCATTGCCCTAATTGTATCATCATCTAAATCCCTAATCCCTCGAGCCATTTTCGTAGTATTGTCAGTTTTTCGTAACCAAGATGAATTCGTAACTTTTTGCAATTATAAATCATTAAATTGTGCCACTTTTAACAATTTCAGTCCAAAAATTGTTTTACAAGGATTCTGGCATTGAGAGCTTGTGACGTACATGTAAAACTCTTTGAGTGATTCATCACCAGTCGTGAATGTTATCAACTTTGCTAAGGTTATTTCAGCCGTTTTACACGTGAAAAAGTTTGTGAAGCGACGATTAATAAGTAAAGTGTTTAAACTACGTGATTATATTGAAGGATTGAATTAATTTTGAGGTACTGGTAGCTTCACCTTAATTTTTAGTAATTTTGGCCCAGTGTAAACTTATGGATAAATTTTTGGTACGAAAAAAAGCGAATAATTCAGAATGTAAAGCTCCGCATGTTTTATCTCAAAATACGAAAAGACAAAAAGCACAAACATCGATGAGGTTTATATTAAGTGAGGCTTTATTGCATGCCCCTCTGATGTTACTAAGCCCTAATGTGTTGTATGTTACAA
Source organism: Diplosoma virens (assembly GCA_963680785.1). Lineage (NCBI taxonomy): Eukaryota > Metazoa > Chordata > Ascidiacea > Aplousobranchia > Didemnidae > Diplosoma > Diplosoma virens. The sequence goes on from OY796884.1 coordinate 3,139,961, forward strand.
AACATTGTCAAATGAATGTATAAAACCAGCCAAGCCGAAGCGGCATTTGATGACGCAACATCCCGAGTTAACTAGAAAGCTCCAGACCTTTTTTGAAAGAAAAAAAAAAGAATATTTTACAAAATCTTTGGTATCAAATGAAAAATGATTAAAGCATCTTATTTAGTGGCGTTAAGATTGGCTCGAGCCAAGAAAGTTCACACAATTGCCGAAAATTTAATTCTTCCAGCACCAATTTACATATGTAAAACAGTTTTAGATGGCGAATGCGCGAAGAAGCTTCAAGAAATTCCTTGTGGAATAACACAATTTTTTGAAGAATAGATGAGATTTCAAATGACATAAAAGCACAGTTACTTGAGAGAATGAAACAAACTTATTTAGTAATCTAACTGGATGAAAATACGGACATTGCCGGCCAAGCACAACTGTTGGACTATGTGCGGTATTGTTGGGGTTGAGAAATGGTGGAATATTTCATGTTTTGTCATCAAATGCAATGCAGAACAACAGTTTTAGACGTTTTTAACATACTTAATGACTTTTTTCACAATCAGAACTGTTGTGGGAGCGGTGTGTGGATATACAGTATGTACGGACGGTGCAGCTTCAATGAGTGGCAAGCCCTCATAGCTCTACCAGAGCTTTAGCTGTAGCTCGTATCAGAGAAAAGTGTCAAATGTTATACAAACACATTGCATGATTTATTGTGAAGTTTTTGTTGCAAAAAAATTCGGCACAATCATTGTCTGAAGTCTTGTCTTCATGTATCAAAATTGTAAACTTCATCAAAGCTCGCCCACTCCAGTCTCAAATATTTTCAAAACTTTGCAACGACCTAGGTTTGAAACATTTAAGCATTTTGGTCTATACAGAAATTTGCTGGCTGTCACGAGAAAAATTTGTAAAAGGCGTGTTTGAACTGCGAGAGAAGTTTTCAATTTTTCTCCAAGAGCACAATGCGGACTTAGCTTCAATAGTACCTATGAAATTTGACTTGGGGAACTTGCCTACCTGGTAGACATATTTAATCTTCTCAATCAACTAAAATTGTCACTTCAAGGACGGGATGCCAACATGTTACGTAGTCAAAACAAAATAACAACATTCATAAAGAAACTCAACATATGAAATGCTAGAATAAAGAATAATGTGGTGGATATGTTTCCAGTTCTGAGTGACTACATTGCTAACAAATCTTTAATTGATAAAAAATTGATTTTCTCTGACATTCAGCAACACTTAGAATTGCTTTCTGAGCATTTTAGAAAGTACTTTTTTAAAAGAGAAATATGACAATTTTAATTGGATTCTAAGCTCTTTTGTTGTTGCAAAGACAGATCTTTCTGGGCGTAAAGAGGAAGAATTAACCGAATTGTTGTCTGATCGAACTTTAATGATTAGTTTCAATAAAAAAACTCTTGCATCTTTTTGGTTAAGGGTTCCGGACAAGTATCCATTGTTCTCACAAAAGGCAACAAAAATTTTATTACCTTTTGCCACTACCTAAATGTGTCAGACAGCATTTTCAGCTCTCACCAATATGAATACACAATGTAGGTCCAGACTTGTTGTAGAATCTGACTTACGAGTTTGCTCCAAGAATTGATAAATTGTCCAACAAAAAGCAACCTCATCTATCGCATTGATGTGTCATGGTTGATAATAAACGTCATTTAGTGTTATTTATTGTTGGTTTGTGTTATCTTTCCTCACACAAAAAAATTGGTGCAAAAAGATGAGGGTCCGTGAAAAAAGTATTCACAAATAGGGTTCCGTGTCCCAAAAAATTTAGAAAAAATTGTTCTAATTGAATCGACGTTACATAACCGTTCGCTGGCGCGTCTTTGATAGGTTTTTTAAAGTCCAACATTAATTTAATTGCCATTCGGAAAAACCCACCTTATTCTTGAAAACTTGCTTATAATCCTGAGTAACGTAACGTGATCTTATATAAGTGCGCGTTTTGTTTGGAAAATATTCCAGTCGAAAATCCAGTTCAGTCAATCACATTAGGCCATGATGAATTGTTGCATTGCAGTTAAGTCGTTTGTGTTTTTGTGGCTGCGTGGCCTCAGTTAATTTTATAAAAAGATAGAATTGGTAAGTTGGTGTAGTGGACAAAATACGTATTAATATTAATTAGACATTGAGGCGCTAATTACAACAGCCTATGGTAGTAAAAGTATAAACCATCGGCCCCAGTCTTGCTTGCGTCAGGCACCTATCAAATGAACACTACAATGAGGCCACTAATTTATTCTTATAGCTTGCTAGCACAAAGTTATTGAAGTAATGATTTTTTATATTTGTGGTGCTGGAGCGTGAAGCCAAGGTTTTTGTGAATTAAACAAGTTTTGTGAATTTTTTAAAATATTTTCTGTTTAGTTAGAACAATGGTTTCTGTCCGTCTGCAAAGTAAAGTTTTTTAAAATATCAATTTGAACTTGGACGGAGCTAAGCCTATTAACCCTTATCAGCACGCTAAAATTTATATACATAGAGGAGCGATTGACTACATTTTGTAGTCACTGTTTAAAAACGTTTTTTTATCCGTACAGCTATATATTTTTTGTGACAAATGCGTATTTTTTGTTTGCATGCTATATCTACCTTAGATTTTTTGACTCTGAGGCCATTTTTAAACGAAAAAAATTTTTTGCCATATAATAATACAACAAAGCAGCACGAAAATAACCAGTTTTTAGTCACTGACATAATTTTGGCATTTGCATATCTTCATAGTCACACAATGTTGCGGACAGACAGGTTTCTTACATGAGTCGCATTGCCTGCGAGAGTTTTTCTTGCAAACGGTGCATCTTTTTGGTAGGTTTGGCTTCAAGGAATACTACAGTCCTTTGGTTACAGTAGGTGTTCGTCGTCGTCGTCGTCGTCGTCGTCGTCGTCATCGTTTGAAGGGCATCCACTCCAGGCCAGACACAAACAGAACTGGGGCCGAGGGTTTATCCTTTTACTACCCCAGACGGCTGCATTGCCTGGATCAGATGCTGGCAGTGATGTTATTAAGCCAGCATCGAGTTTCGTCATCCAAAACCGTCAGACCGCGTGCTCCATGTGGTGCCCGATGTATGGGGCACATTGTTAGTACATGGTCTGCGGTTTGCTCTGAGGCGCCACACTCGCAATTCGGTGAAGGAGCGAGACCCCATTTGTGCATGGACGAATGGAATCGCCCAACACCAGTCCGCAGGCGGTTGAGCTTAACCCAAGCTGCTCGGGGTAAGCCCATCCCAACAGGCCTGACACTGGTCCCGGGCACAAAAGCACGGAGCCTGGAAGCATTTTCACAGTACTCCGCGTTCCATTTGTGATTTGTCCATTCAGAGGCGCGGATGCGAAGTCTGGCAAGATTGTCCAAGAGATTCCGCGCACCTGGCACAAACGGGCGTCTGGATCTTAGTCTCACTTGGCCAGTATCTGAGGACCCATTTAACAGACCATGCAAGATATGATCGGGGTCCAGAGATCCACGGTAAGCCAAGGAGAGTGTCGCTCAGTCGGCGAAGCTCAGCTGGCTGGATGCCTGAAAGTACAGGTAGGTGGTCTGTTGGAGAGGGACGCAGGCATCCAGTAACTATGCGCAAGGCGTCATTCAAGACACTGTTGGTGAGGCGAGTGTGAGCACTGCGACACCAGACTGGCGCACAGTACTCAGCTGTTGAGTAGACCAGAGACAAGGTGGCTATGCGTAGTGTTTTAGCACCAGCACCCCATCCCGAGCCCACGAGTCGCCTCAACAGTGTGACGCGCGAGGATAGTTGTTTGCGCAATGCCATTAAATGGTGACGAAACGTGAGCAATCTGTCCAGTTTTACCCCAAGGTATGTAGGGGTTGGACAGAACGGTAAAAGTCTACTATTGTTGTAGACCTTTAGCTCACGTTTGGCCTCTCGGTTGTTTAAATGAAAGGCTGTCGCCACCGTCTTAGTGTGACTGAGCTTCAACCTCCAAGTCTGGAGATACGCTGACAGTGTGGACATGTCTTGGCTTAATGTGCCCTCCAAGTCATTCCAGTTTCCAGAAGAGTGCAACAATGCTAAATCATCAGCATAAGCAAACTTTCTGGAAATCATGGAAGGAAGATCGTACATATAGATGTTAAATAGGAGGGAAGCCAAGACCCATCCCTGAGGAACGCCGTTTTTAAGACGGCGTAGCCTGCTTTGCTTGCTGTCACCGGTGGTAAGGGTGAAACTTCGATTTCGGACAAGCTCCATGATCATTTTGACCATGTACTTATCCGGAAGTAGTCTCAGCAGCTTGCAGGTAAGGCCACGGTGCCAGACAGTGTCATAAGCAGCTGTCAGATCGATAAATACGGCACCGGCCTTCTTTTTAGCCTCAAAAGAATCCTCGATGTTCTGGGTTAGCAGAACAACTTGATCTACGGTTGACTTCCCGCGTCGGAATCCAGCCTGCTCTTTAGGGAGCAGTGGATCGATTAATGGTTCAACGCGGGCGTAGATAAGCCTCTCGAGGATCTTGTAGGGGACACAGAGCAGAGATATCGGTCGATAACTCTTTGGGTCCCCCACGGGCTTTCCTGGTTTTGGGATCGCGACCACAAGCGCTCTTCTCCAGATCTTGCGAATTTTGAGTCGGCGCAAACAGGAAGAAAGGGAGTCACGTAACCAGGACTTCAAAGCAGCTCCAGCATGGAGTATAAGCTCGGGGCAGATGGAATCAGGACCCGGAGCTTTACCTGGTTTTAAATGTTGACGGGCAGCAGCAAATTCTCTCTGTGAAAATTTGTCAGAGATATTTAGTGCGTCTGGTGTTGTGGTCCTCCAAAGGTCAGACACTTCTTGAAAGACAAGTCGAGATGACTTGCGATCAACAGCCTCGTATTTCCCATTTCTAACCAGCTGAGATGCAATAGCATCGGCTGAAACGGGACAATGACGAGGAGAGTGTCGTGACCTACCAGTAAGGTTGTTCAAAATACTCCACGCTTTTCGACTAGAGTGTGAGAAGTCAATGCTCTGAACTGCTTCGGACCATCGATCCCTCCGCTTTCTGTCAAGCTTGGCAAGCAGAGTTGTGGCAGCCAAACTTGAGTCGTCTCCCTGAGGAGAGTGCAAAAAGGTTTTATAGAGGGATTCACACTCTGCATCCCAACACGGAATATAGTTATTTCGATACCCGCGTGGGATAGTCTTTTTGGCTGCTTTCTTAATGATGTTACAGAAGTCCTGGTAAGCCGCATCCACATCAAGTGAATCAGGCGGCAACAAAGTCTTTGCGAATTTATTCGTCAAAGCAATGTAGTGACTCCATTTGGCCTTGCGGAAGTTCCATCGCTTAACAGGCATGCTTGGCACTGCCATAGCAAACCTTGGTGGTGTAATAAGCGAGGGTCGATGTTGTGACCTGGGAAACTTCTCAAGGACACGTCTATCCGGTAAGCGACTGTTTGGACCTACGCTAGCGAAAGCTAGATCTGGATTGGTGCCAGTGTTCCAGCGGCCGGAATAAAAACTGGCAGCGTCCTTGGCATTATATAGGAGGGCAAGACAATTAATACTTGCCCAGCCAGCCAAGCACTCACCATCCGGACTGTTGTCATCATAACCCCAGTCAGCATGACGACAGTTAAAATCGCCAGGGTACAGACAGGGGTGAGGAAACACTGGGAGATCCAGGGTTCGCAATCGCGTTGGTGGTGGTTTGTAGACGTTGACTATTTTATAGCCATCAACGTCCACACACAGCCACTCGATCTCCGATGTCGGTGAAGATCGGTCCAAAAGCGTGTATCTCAGTCGCTCGTGGACAAACGTGGCAAGGCCATGCTTCCTGCTTAAAGAAGACCCAGCTAGTTGGTAGTGTGGTAGCACCAACTTCTCTGCATCAGTGCAGTGGGTCTCCTGCAGTAGGATGACGAGTGCCTCAGACTGCATAGCGAGATGATGAAGAACATTCATCTTGCTTGCAGTGAGGCCTTCGATGTTCAGCTGAAGAATAGTGGGTCTTCGGAACTTGTTGGCAATGTGCCCTGAAAAGGGCAGTTTTATCCTGACATTGCCCCGTCCTGAAAAGGACGTTTGCCGATTAACAGACCCACACTGAACATCGGAATGGGTGGATACCCTTCCGTTTTGGTAGGTTCGGTTTCGGTCTGTCATTTTAAAATCAATGTGAACGAAGCAAAGTCCCTCGAACGGCTTCTCGGGGCCCGGGACCGAGAACGAATTCGACAAACACTCTCAGGCGGGGAGTTTGACTGGGGCGGTACATCTGTCAAAGAGTAACGCAGGTGTCTGAAGGCGGGCTCCGTGCGGCGAGAAACCCTACCTCGAGCACAAGGGCAAATGCCCACTTGATCGGAATCTACAGTACGAATGACGACCGCGAAAGCGCGGCCTAACGATCCTTTCGCATTTCGAACCTTTGTGGCGGCTAACAGTAGGTGTTGAAATGCCCTTTTGAGCTGCTGCTCCCGCACAGAATTTTGCACTTTCGACTTACACAGTCGAGATTGTACGGAGGGTATGGCCAAGTCCAATGTCAGCTTTTTCAGGAAGTCTTTCCAAAAACTTCTGCGACTATTCTTCTGCATTAATATGTATGCGTTGTTTGCAGCAGCGTATAGTATATTGAAAAAGAATAGGAGAGGCCTACAGACAGTTTTGCGGCGGCAGAAAATTCTTCCAGATTTTCGTCAAATGTGTCGACGCCACCTTTACTTACATTACAGTCCAAAATCATCTGCAGTTTTTTGATTCACTGCTGTCCACAGATGGGTCACTGTGGCTGGAATTAAGCAGTATCACTGGGTTTTTGTTTCTTTTGGCTTGGCAGGTCACCTGACATATCCCATCTCCACGATAAAAAACAAATTTGCTCCAGTACATGTCTTTTTGTCGCAAAACTGTGGAACGTTCCTACGATGTCAACACACAGTACCCAGTAACGTTAAATTTTGCTGGAGCAACTGGTTTGCAAGAGTGTAACTAGTGAAGTAATTATCAGTACAGATGTCTCTTCCAGTACCGTACCAAGGCTTGACGACTTTTAGCACAATATCCTTTGCCAAATTGTGATGAATACGGTTGCCTTCTTTTCCAGCATATGCAATTGCATTCAATGCATACCCAGTGTTAGACTCGCAGGCCCAGAGTATCTTCAAAACCTATTTTCTTGCTTTAGACGGAATGTACGTTCGCGCTGGAATTCTCCCTCGATACCCAGCAAGCTGTTCGTCCACGGTGATACATTCTCCTGGAATGTACATTTGCGTTTCGAAGAAAAATTTCGTATATTTCTGAAACAGCAGCAAACTTGTTATCACTCTTTCTTTGTTCATGTGTATGCCAGTTGTCAAAACTAATACACTGCAGCAAAAGTTAGATTCTGTTCAATGACATCACAGTACGGTAGAAAGGCGTGCTGTCACTGGGTTTTCATAAATCTCTTAGATCTGTGAAATTGTCTCGATCGCATTCTGCTCTCAACATGATACCAATGCTTGCCTTTAGCACTTCCATTGAAAACATGCTTGTTGGATAGCGTACCTGGTGGAGATTTCTTTGTATTTCTCGTAGCTTTCTATTTTTGTGAAGAAGGATAGTTCGGAAAATTTCTTCACTGACCAAACATTCAAGACTTTCTTTCTCACTCTGAGGTTGAGCAATTGCTCTAGGAGCCCCGTCAATAATATTCCTTTGACGTCTTCGTGCTGGCATTGGTTGCGAAGTGTACGAAATACCACTTGGGTTTACAACCCAATCATCGTCTTGCTCATCATCAGTTTCTCGGTTCGCAGGTTCTTCCTCATTATCTGAACTATCAGATTCTTCTTTAACAAATACTTCAACATCTCCTTCATCATCAACAGCAGTGTCTTCTTTTTCATACGTTAGCAGTTCAAGCGAAGCATCTTCTACCTCGCTTTTTCTTCTTTTTCTTCGCCATTACTCTCATTATAAACGTCCTCCTCTGAGATGCCAACCTGAGTGCATGCATTGCAAAATGTCAATCGTCTATTCATAGTAGCAAACAACAGTTTTTTTACCTATAATATTTACAATCCTGTTACAAAAATTAATAATATAGATTTTAAGTTTATTTCATCGCTTATTTTACACAACAACTCCAAAATACGAATAAACTTCCAGCATACAATTAATATCAGAATCTTTTATGTGAAAAGCTGTTTGGTGGCAAAAAACCTGTTAATAGCTGATAACTCAAATATGTCAGAGACATTATTGCGAAACAGTTTATATTTTCATGCTCTTATTAGGTAACTTTCTACATCTTCTTGCTGTCTTAGCAGCCATTTTCTAGGCATGCAAAACAGTACAGCAGCAGACTTACTTTAGCTGAAGGCATCTGCCTTGCTAAGTGTGCTTGCTTGCTTATTTTAGAAGACCTGTTCAACTATCTGATCTACAATAATATTATTCACAAACAAAGAAGGCATTCTAAACCTAATTCTGCCAAACATTGCATGCAAGTAATAGCTAAATTGCAGTGACCTGATTTGCCAGATTGTTTTTGCTTTCTTGCTGACAATGGTATCTACTGTAGGTCAAAAAAATCTCCAGTCACTAGAGCTTTTTTCACAAAAGATCAATCAATCAATCTTATTTGCTTTCTTACTGAAGTGTTTCGTTGTATTAGTATGCTTCATGCTACTTTGCAATAAACTTTCATATTGTCTTATTTTCAGCAAAATAGAATGACTACATTTTGTAGTCAAACGCTCCTCAACGTAACTTTTTTGAATTACTCAAAAAATAAAAATGCGATCAAACTTTTTTTACACACAGGAAACAACTCATAAAACTCTTCATCATAATCGAAGTACACCGGTATAGCTCACCCACACCAAGAACGGCCAGACTGCAAAGATGCAATGACTACATAATGTAGTCAATTGTGCTTTTAAGGGTTAAGAAGTTGACTCTTGCGGCAAACTTTTTTTTAATCTGATATAAATAAACACTTGTATTTGGGTTACCAAGTTGAACTGGTTTTTTAAGACTCTCTAGTAAAGTTGGGACAAAGACCTACTTGCCACATTTAATTGTGTCCTTGTAAAAAACATTTTACGCAACTTTCTTCTGCTTGGCCGTTTCCGCAAGCAGTTATAAATTTCTGGCAAATTCAATTGCAGTTAAGATGGTGTGTGTGGGAGTTTTACCTGTTAGTGCAGAATGGCAAGATATACAAATTGTCCCTTTTTTGCCAGCAATACCTCTAATAGTTGCATTTTGCGTGCTTGTGGTGGCTTCATTATCTATTTTATTTTTATCACTACTTCCTCGGTCAATAATTTCTGAGCTTGCAGCAGATGAAATAAAAGATAGTTACTGCAGAACTACACCTTCTCTATTACTCAAAAAATTTTCATCAGCGTCTAAAGTAAACATTAGATCATATTTGTAGGTTTATGAAAAGATGCTGGTGGTAAGCACAGCGCTCAGCTGCCTTATCTCTGGTTTACTACATTCAATGAAATTTTATACTTTTGTAGAAATCAAGCATGGAATTTGAGGCTGAATCTTGAAAAAAATCCAAAAAAGATTCTCCATCTGCATTTTATTTGCAAAAAATAAACAATACAGGAATTTATTGGAATGAAAATCGGCTTACACGGAATCAAACAAGATCCTATTATATTTTGAGAGAACGGCTTGGTCCTGTAATACTTTCCAGAATTACAACACCACAGGATACTTTTGAATCTTTTATAAAACCTACTATCATTTATGAAATCATTCCAATGTACAAATTTGGAAGGTCGCAATATAGTTACTGCAAGAGTATGAAAAAATAACTACGTGTGAAGTGGGGAAAAAATTAACTATGAGGTATTCGGTGTTTTTATTGAATTGCCTCTGCTGGCAGGTGTAGAAAAAAGCTGAGACGTTTTGGTGCAGAAACGTTTTTCCTATCCACTCCAAAACCCAATATATAAAGCCAACATATGTGTTCGGAGATACAAAGATATATGGAAACTGCTTCGATTTGAGGATAAACAAACCAGGGCTGAAAAGTTAAAAACTGATTACATGGCTGAGTTCAGACACATATGGGAGTTGTTCTTGACTAGATGTAGAACTACGTTTATCCCTAGCGAATGGGTGACAATTGATGAACAACTTGTACCATTTAGAGGCAGGTGTAAATTATAATAGATGCCAAGCAAGCCTGCTAAGTATGGAATAAAGATTTTTTGACTAAATGATTTGTTTATGCCTTTCGCCATTGATGACATTACCTACTTGGATAAACAATCAAGAGAAGCCATACAGAAAAATTTTGGAGAAAATATTGTCGTTTGCCTCAGCTCCAGATTAAAACAATCAGGTAACCTTAAGTCTACAGCTTAAACTTTACATTGGCTTTTCCACTTAGATTTATAATGCTGTGTTTTTTTTTGTAATTAGTAATACATTTTTTTACATTTTTTAGGTCTTAATATGACCATAAACAATTTTTTTAGAACCGTACTTTTATTTTAAACTCTATAAACCGTATTTAATCACTGACGAGCTCTAATAAAAGCGAAACTCGGGTCTGGTGCTTCTCCTTTTCAAGCAGTTTGGTTTCTTGTATTAACCGTACTTTTGGCTAAAAACGTCCAAAGCAAACCTGATTATTGTGGGACCTCTTTGTAAATACAAACCAGATATACCAGCAGCATTATGATGTCATCCAAGTTCAAAGAAGTACGTAGTTCAGAGTTTGGATTCAACAACAACTTGACGATACTACGCTATTGTCTAAAAAAAGGAAAAGCTCTCATCTTTCTTACCTCTAGGCACAACAACAAATCTGTATTTGACGGTGAAAAGAAAAGAACATCAAATTATACTCTATTTCCACAAAATGCAAAGGTGTTTGGATAAAGGAGGCCAGATGGTGAGAAATTATTCCTGCAAAGCGATGATACAGAAGTTGCCAACAGTTCTTTGGCATAAAATGCTTGATGTTGCCATACTAAATATATTTACTATATTCAAAGCACTGCAACCTAATTACATGTGGGGAGTGGCACACGCGAAGAGGCTGTTCATCAAAAAACTGACAAAACAGCTTGTTGTGCTTTTTATAGGAAGGTGGCACGATAACCATAGTTCCAGAAACTCACCAAAGAAGCAATATTGAAGTGCGGCTTGACCTTCCATAATGCAGATCCAGTACAACAACAACAACATATTTCTGCTACAAAACAAAGAAGATGTCACATCTTCCCGTATGCAAAACATCGAAAAGTGCTATGGTACTGCTCACAGTGCCGTGAGGCGGTCTGCTCTGAACCTAGCGTCTCTCTGATGATTTACTTGAAGTGTGAAGGTAATGCACAATAAACAAACTAGTGGATCATGTGTGATTTCTTTTAATGCCATGTTGTTATTTTACATTTAAATAAACCAACGTTACAGGGTAAACTTAGTTTTATAATTTGTATTCTAAAAAGTTTTTTATTGGTACAAAACTTTAAAATAGCTTTTAACAGCAAATGCTTCATCTAAAGCTCTTTTGTTAAATAAGTAGCCTTAAAAAAGGCTGTTTTGAAAACTCGAACGTTTTCGTCTAGCTCTCTTCAGGAGGTTTCGCTAGAATGAATTGCAGAACTGAACGTAGTATTTCAAAAGTTTTAAGGCTGATCCTGATTGGCTAAAATTAAGGTTAGTAGCAGTTATCATAATAATTAAAAGTATTTAATAAATAAAACCACGTTTCGTTAGCGTAAGAAATTTTTGGCAAAAAAAAAAAAACAAAATTATGCAAGTTTTGTGCTAAAATTTGGAACTAAAAAGAAAATTTTTTTACAATTTTACTAACAATTTGTGTTTGTAAACAAATTCTTTCTGTCTATACAAATTAGGTTTTCGAAGAGTGATGAAAATTGATTCCAGGACTGATAAATGAAAATCGGATCGTGCTTTAGAGAATCAATTTTCATCACTCTTCGAAAACCTAATTTGTGTAGACAGAAAGAATTTGTTTACAAACACAACTTGAAAATCTTGCGTTGATCACATGTTTTGATGTTTTTCTCAAACATCCTATCATCTTTGTTCAGCTTTATTAAAAGATCAATTTAATTTTTCTTCTTTTCTTTCCGACGTTTATCTCCTGAAGAGTGTCTGACAAAACGCTTAGCGATTAGTTTTTGATGACTATTTTTAAATTCTTTATCACAAACCACTTGTACAAATTTTGCTGTGGCTAGGATGATTTGTTCTTAGATAATTTTAAAAGTAATTTGTATAATTTTTGTTTATTCCAGAATTATTTAAATTTTTGGACTCGGTTGATTATCAAAAGTTATTTGAAAACTTCACCATTTTTTGAGAATGTGGGACAATTTTTTGAAATTTTTTTCAAATTTTTACCAATTAAAACAATACACAATTTTCATAAGTTCCACCTCAGAAAACTTAGGAAAAAGTTGTCGCGCTCTCCAAATTTTATGATTGGTTTTATTGCTATTTATAAAGTTTATAAATTATCTTTCTCTATTTTTATAGTTTAACACTAGAACGCCCACTACAGTCATTTTGACCGTTTTGGAATTTTAAGGTGGCTGATTTTTTTTTCCAAAAATCGCATTGGTGTGAAATTTCTTGACTTTTCCTAATTAATTGGTAGGAACGGTAATGCTGAGTATCAAACGGAAAACTGCTTTCGCAAATATTTTAGAAAGTGGTTTACCTCCAACGGCCAATAACGGTCATTTTGACCGCTATACGAAAACCATTATTTCTGAACCTCCTGCTGTACTTTATGACACCGTATCGTCTCTATGACACGTATGACTCATTTACAAACATTGTCTGTCTATTTTCCGATAAATTGATTTTGTTTATGACATCATAGAGTCACCAGAAAGAAATGCAAAACTCAGAAAGCAGTTATAAAAAAATTTCCAAATTTCAGTTTGCACTGGAAATATACTGACTTCGGATGATGAAAGAGTTTGTAAAACAGAAATAGGTTATAAAAAAGTTTATGAAACAGATTATGAAAGAGTTTATGAAACAGAAATAGGCTATTCTATATTGTTGACAACTAAGGGCTTTTATTGACTTTCAGCCCACGGTGATGGTCGGATATTCTTCCTAAACAGCACCCATTCCACTTACTCAGGTAGAAAAAGCAGCGGAACACACAGGCAATTAGCCTTTTGCATAAGTTAGTAAGTTGATCATCATCTTTTGTAATAAAAGCATGGTGTTCATGCCCAATTAGTGCTAACCTATTCTGGTTTCACAGGTGAAGTAAGCTACTTGATTAACAAATATAACATAATGAAATTTATTACATCATGTCTGAAAGACCAAGACGTTTCACTGAAGTTAACTGCTATGCTCACATCTATAGACAAAGATTATTCTGGAGGGAAAAGTGAAACTGAAAAGGCGACGTGTTAGATTGTCAACTATGCTCCTTAGATGAGATGAGCGACGATGAAAAACTGAGCAATTTGATGATGCACAACCCAATGTTAATATAGCTGATTTACAAACTTCTTACACTAACTTTGAAATCTATTCTGCTACGTATTATAATGATGATTCTGGTTCGGGTGCTGCTTAAAGCTCAAGCACAAACGAGACAGCAAGAGATGGAACAAAATGGGAATTTATGGAATTCGATCTAGAAGCACGAGCAAGGCGTGCATCTCAGAACCTAATGTCTTGACGTTGCTGTCCTAACTGAGCAATTAGGTTTATCACGCTTTGCCCTTAGAATAGCAGACTCCCCTGTTGGTGCTTTTCAAATTATATATGATAACCATATGCTCAAGTACATTCAACAATGCACCAATGTAAAAGCTCGAAGAAAGAGTCTTAGGCAATGAAGAATCGGAGGTTTCACTTTGTGAGCTCAATGCGTTTATTGCTCTGCTATATGTACGAGCAGCATATGGTGGCAAAAACTTTCCCCTTTACAATTTTTGGAATAAAGAATGGGGCGTATCATTTTTTTAACAAACCATGTCAAGAAATTGTTGTCGTGAAATTATACGTTTTCTACGGTTCGACTTGCGTAGCACAAAGTCAGCACGCTGGAAAATTTGCTCTTATTTCAGATATTTGGTTTGTAGATAAAAGCATCAGTTGTTACCAACCTGGAGAAAATATTACGATTTATGAGAAGCTGTTCCCGACAAAATCTTGTTGTAGGTTTATCCACTATATGCCAAACAAACCAGATAAATTTGGCATAAAGTTCTGGTTAGCGGTTGACGTGGAATCCAAGTATATCCTAAATGCAATTTCATATCTGGGCAAAGACGAGTCACGTCCATCCACCCAAAGGCTTAGTTAGTGACAAGGTTTTTATGACTCTCATGGAACCATTCATGAGTAAAGGTAGAAACCGTAAGAAACGTTACCACCGATAACTTTTTCACATTATTTTAACTTGCTAAAGAACTGAAAAAGAAAGCCAGCCTTGTTGGAACTATGAACAAGGTTAGACTTGAACTGCCTGCATCTGCAAAATGCTTGCAACAACGTTATTCTAGTAAGCTCATGAAGATAGCCAATATGGCAATTTTAACAGTGTATCAGTGTAAGCCCAAAAAAAACGTTTGTGTTCTCAGTTTTCTTCATATGTCTGTTGAGCTTGGCGAATCTGAGAAAAAGAAACCCGAAAAAATAGAATTTTATAACAAGAGCAAATGTGGTCTTGACGTAGCTGATCAAATGACCAGGCAGTATTCAATCAAAGCAGGCACCCGTTTGTGGCCCATTACTGTTTTCTACTACATTCTGGATTTGGCAGGCACCAATGCATTTGTGCTCTATAAAAAAAACAGGTGGCAAGGTTTCAAGACGAGATTTCTTGTTCAAGTTTGCTACAGAACTACGTGAAAACTACATCGTTGAAGATCAAGCAGAAACACTACTATTGCAACTATCGACAGCTCTTAAAAACATCTTTCCAACTATCGACGGCTCCTAAAAAACCAAAGCCGAGAAGCGTAAACAATGTCAAATAGCTGCAAACTGCACTCAAAACAAAACCAACAAACTTTGTTTTAAGTGCAACAAAACTGTATGTGGCAAGTGCACCGCCACAGAGCTTTTCGAATACAATGTGTGCAACAACGCAAATATGAAACATTTTTCAATTTTATGTGCACTTTGTGCTCCTTCCTTCAAATAAAACTGTTTTTTATGGATAGATTGATTGAGTTATGTTACCTGAGTATTTGTTCAACACTTAAGTTGCAATCACACCATGCATAAACTAGTAAAAATGCGTTTTCGGAGAAGCGGTCAAAATGACCGCTGCTGGCCGTAGAAGGCTGATCGCAACTTCGGCCGTTCTGGTGTTAATACCGTTATTTGGTTATGACACATATTTTACCTTAAGTGATCCATTTCTTAAAACTATTCAAAAACGTGAAATTGAAGACTTTATGATAATAGATTGATGGTTTCAACTTAGCAAATAATTATTCAATAGTGGAGTGTATGCTATTCAACAAAAAATCTCGAAGATCTGAGATCTGTTACATTAATTTCGAGTTCATAATAAATACACGAATTTTGGATTGAATGCCAAAGTACAATTATACAGAAATTTGTATTGATGAAAAATTTTCCTAGAATTTGCACATTAAACATTTATCATCAAATCTAGTGAGGTTAACTGGAATTTTCAGTCGATTGCGCTATTTCGTTTCTCGAGAAAATTTTTGCATGCTTAACAATAGTTTGCTATATTGCAGAATTCAATGGTGTAAAAACATACGGCACAAATAAAGTAGTATAATAACATTAAAATACAATCCAATAAAAACAATGCACTACCAGCGTAACTGCGATACACCGCTAAGCCACAAGAACATACTGGCGGTGGCTCCGATATGCTGACCACATTATCGAGTCAGCTAACAAGTTAAGCTAAACCCTGCAGTTTCATTGCATAGATTAAGTAATAATGGTCAAATCAATCAACAAGCAATTGCCGACAGACCTGTTACGTCTTTGTTTGAACTTGTCGGGGCAATATAGCTTGTTGCTGACCCCAGCGGAAAAGTCGAAAACTTAAATAGCTGGCACAACTTTTTGCTTGTGGTTTTTACCCTTTAAAAGTTGTGCAAGCTGTTTAAGTTTTCGAATTTTCAGGTGGGTCAGCAACAAGCTACATGTACATTCTTCTGACGAGTTCTAACAAGGACGAAACAGGTCTGTCGGCAATCGCTTGCTGATTGACTTGACCATTCTTACTTAATTAAATACAATTATTATCTTAACAAAAAGATTTTAAGAGTAATTACATAGACTTCTATAAATTTAATGCAAAATATTTCAAATTTTATAAAGTTTGGTGATATTTATAACCTTAAATCAAGAAAATTAATGTTTCAATTAATTAATTATGATTTTCCAAAATTTTTGTCAAGTTTTTTTGCCAATTGATAATATTTACCATTATAAAACACGAAAAAGTACTAATTCCGGTTTCCACTTAACTTGGATTAAAAAATTTTCTACAAAAATAAGTTATATCATAGAAGTACTAAAGTATAGATGTCAACATAAATAATTTTAAAAACTTGCATTAGGCTTTTTACAAAAAAATAATCAATCAAAAATTATTTATTTTTTATTGAATTGCTTAAAGGAATTCATTTACGAAAGGTAATCTAAAATTTTATGTTTAATAACTAAGAATATCATACAGCATGCATTGGGTTCCCCTTAAAAACATTATAAGTATTATTTTGCTCATTTGGTTGCTTTTTTATTACTTTTCTTTATTATTGCCGAGTATTATAAAATTGTTGTCCTGAGTTTTTTGTTGAATCGCTTTTACTTTGTTTTTGCTTTATTGTTGCTTCGTTTTTGTATTTTTCTTTGATTTGTTATTTCTTCCTTGCAAGTTTCCAATTTATAAAAACTGTTGTTGTAACAGTGAAATTTAGTACGCATGTATTTGTCATTTCACATCACCTTTTCCAGGAAGCACTGACTCAAAAATCTTTGCTTCTTTGGTGATTCCTGGCCTTCTGCAATCTTTATTTTACCTTTTTAACACCTTACTCTTAATTAATTGATTTTGGGTCGAAAGAAAATAAATATCTATCTCTTTGTTGTAGATTTTTGCATTAGAAATGACTTGTTTACTTACTAATCTTTACTTTTTTTCTTGCTGCTGCAAGCAAAGCTAAATAAAAATAAAATTAAAATAAAACAAAATTTAGTTTCAACTATGACAAACTAGTTTTGTCTATTAAGATAGTTAATTTTTGTTTTATTTATTGCAAAATTATTATTTTTGACGCTAACACAATCAAAAATTTTACAATTTTTTCTACTTATGTTTGTTTTTATTTTGTTAATTTTAAAATTTTTCGCAAGAGTTATAACAAGTCAAAAAATTTCTAGTTGATGGCATAAACTTTTTGCTGTTAATCACATTATTCTATATGATATTACAAAGTTTCAAAGTATAATGAGGCATAAATTTTATTTAACGGAAAAAATTTTTGAACTATAATTCTTTGTAACTCACCTCAATATATGATGCATTAATGTAGTTTTCATTTTCGAGAACAACCAAGGCATGATCGTCTAAATTTAAAGAAATAATATTCAGTAATAATCTTGATAAAATTTAAAATATTAATAAACAGCAGTTGCATTTAATGAAATATCACGCAAAGTAAAATTGCATTTGCAGTGTCACTTAATAATGTAATTGCCTTCACATTATTACAATTAATTATTTATATATTATTAATTAACTATTCTTGTTATTATTATTAACTCGTGGATTTTCTTCGTTTCTGAAATAAAACTAGCTATAAATTTTAAAGATTATCAAAATTAGATGACAATAAGTCTTACAATATTTAAAATATTTTAAAAACTTTTTCTTATCAGCGTTCCGTAAATGTAACACTTGGAAAATATCCTAGACACTTGGAAAATATCCTATTGCGTAAATTTGAACTAGGTTTTGGTTTCACTGTACTATATAGGATTTGTTCTTTCTTGCTAGGCATAATTATTACCAATTTCTTGCTTAGTGATCGAATTATAAAAACAATTATTTTGTGAAGAATTACCTTTTGAAGTGAACGCAATACTAAACAGTAACAAACATATTTCCTTTATCCAAAAGTATTCAAAAATTGACACATTTTAAATTACTGATATTAAAGTACTTTCATCCAAAATAAGCAAGATTTTCAGCCAATAACTTGTCATAAAGTTTTATGTTTCAATTATTTAACAATGGCGGGGGCTGCGTTTAAAGTCGAGCAAGTGTTAATTTTGAGCTCAACGTTTATTGTATTTATTCAAGCGTAACAAACACTTATTAGTAAACAAAGAAGTTATTACATTTTGTCACACTTCATTCATAATGATTTTAATCATGATGATGTAGTTTATTCCCGTTATAAGTAATTTAAAGTTTTATTATGAAATAATAATTGCATTACCAAAAAACGCTACTCTCGTATTGTGTAATATAACGTCTGATTCGCTTTCTATTGCTTGATGTATTTTTTTTGTCCTTTTTCTCTTTTCGCACTACAGTAATGACGTAATCTGTTTTTGTCCAAACTTCGCTATTTCGCTAGTTGTGGAATATACAATTTGGTTCTGGCAAAGCACTCTCCCTAAAGAATTGGAGAATGATCTAGCATATGCAAGTAACTTGTCGTCACGTGACCTTTTGTCTATATATATGTACGCTCGCTCGATTGAAGATAAGACGAAGTAAACGAAAGAGAGATTATTTGAGACGACTCGAGAGACGACTTGAGTAAAAGTAATTTGGTTTGGGCGCAGGACGTGGCCCGTTGGATTTTTGTATCGGTTGACGAGGGTGAGTTTATTTGGTGCCAGTGTTTTGGAGTTTTGTTTTACGGTGGTAGAATTAATTGTGTCGATCGAATTAAATCGTAACGCTAATTTTGCTTTGCAGTGCCAGAGCGTGGAAAAGAATTTTTGTCTATTGTGAGTTGGAATTCTGAAATATATTTGTTTTATTAGAGACGATGATCTCTGTTGTTTGTGGAGAAGAGTCTTCAGCGGATCAATCCAAGCTTTCGTTCAAATCAACTGTATAAAAGTTTTAGGCTCATAGCAGATTACTTCTTGAGCCGAAATAAAATAAAATTTAGAAACAGCTTTGTTTTAGTGCAGGTATTCGGGTTACCTAGTTTAACTGGTCCTTTAGAATTTCCAAACAAAGCCTGTGACAAATTTAGATTTTTTCCATGTCATTGATAGCCAGTTGTTTGTCAGAAAGCAAGCGAGTGGTTGACAGTTATAAGTAAACATAAAACCCAAAGTTTTCTATTAAGTGAGAAAACGACAAAAGTAGCAACTATTCCAGAAGCGCATAAAGCTATTGAAGGTGCAAGAAATGTCGTCAATGTTGTTGTGCTTCTTCCAAATGCGGTTGACTTCGGTAATCAGGAAAGTGATGCAAAAGAGGTTTTAGGTGAAAGTATGGGAAAAAATGTGAAACCGCCGGAGAGCTTGAGTTTGAAGAAGATCTTGAAAGTTACGACGAAATTGAACCGCTTTTGCTAACTCGTACCAAAAGAAGACGACAAGAACTTCCTAGATGAAAAAGAGTCTATGATTCCAATGGGATGAATTTAAATTCAAAGAAAATTTGTTAAATTAGGAGAGAAATTTACTTTACCAAATGTGGAAAAATTTGTTTTTCGAGAATATACTGGAACACATTGTTCTTCAAAACAATCGAGATCAAAACAACCCACACTTTATAGTAGCGACTAAAGAAATGCGGTCATTTTTAGGAGTATTTTTGCTTACTGGCTATCATAGTCTATCAGAAGAACATCACTATTGGTAAACGCACCCTAATTTGGGAGTTCCAGCAGTGTATAATACAATAAGTAAAAATAGATATCACGAAATTAAAAGATATTTACATTTTGCTGACAACCAAAGGCTCACAGAAGGAGATAGAATGAGCAAAATATGTTGAATTCCAATTTGGTTCAGTTGGGTATTTTTTAGAAATTATTGAGTGTAATAAGTCAATGATGCCATACTTTGAACGCAACAGTTTTATCAGAGGGAAGACAAATTTTTTTTGATACAAAATGGTGTTTGTGCGGAAGTGATGGTTATCTGTATCACATGTAGATATATCAGGGAAAACAGTCAAATGCAATCGATTAGCCTTTAGGTAGACGTGTAATCAATAATGTGGTTTGTATCATCTCCACTAATTCCAATGTTCTGTATCAGGAATTTTATTTTGATAACTTTTTTTGTAGCTACCATTTGATGAATAAACTAGCTGAAAAAAGGATGAAAGCTACAGGAACCATACGAGAAAACAGAACAGAAGCTGCAAATAAACAACTTATTCAAAACAAAGAGCTTCAGAAGCAAGAAAGAGGCACATACAATTGCTGCAGTGGTGGAAAAGTATACATTGCTAAATGGCATGAAAACTCTGTCGTAAATATTGCAAATAACTGGGAAACTCATAAAATGTGCGCAAAGTAAGGCGGAGGATAAAAGGAGGAGCTAAGGAAGTTACACAGCTACATCTCTTTATCTTGCTAATTATTTCATGCTAATTATAATTACATCTTTTTAGTTTGTATAACAAAGATAAGGACGATGTTGATCTGATTGATCGTTTGCTGGAATCATATCACCTAACGATACGTGAAAAAATGGTATTGGACCTTGTTTGTAAATATTCTCAACGTTACAAGTTGTTGCAGCATGAAGGATATATTGCCGACTTGTCCAGCAAAAGGTATCTTATCTGGAGTTTCGAAGACAGGTGACTCCTTGCTTGCTTAAAGCAGATGAGGAAACCCGAAATAGACCAGACGGTAAATCTGAACTTCCACAGGACGTGAGATTTAATAAAATAAACCACTTTTGAAAACCAACGTCTCAAGGACGTTGTAAAATGTTTAAAAAAACACCAAACCTATGTGTAAAAAACGTAATGTACGCCTGCAGGCAGAAGGTGGCAGTTGCTTTGAAGTGTACCATACCAAGCAATAAAGATGCCCCGGAATAAAAACAATGTATACTTTCAATGATTGAGTTTACAAACTATTAGTAAAAAGCGAAACGCTTTCATTGAAGCAACAAATCAATAAAGCGCGATTTTGTGTACGGCAACCCGCCAGTGTTCAACAAATGGAACAAGACGTAATTTCTTTTCAAAACAAGGTATGAATATAAAAATTTGTGTATAAGTTATTTAGTACCTACGAAGCGCACACATATACATAAACAAAACAGATTTGAACATAAGAACTATACTAGGTAAAAAAAATTAAACAAATTTTATGACTACTGTTTAACGGTGTTTAGCGAAATACTAATAGAAAAAATATTTAAAATTAGCATCAAATTTTTTTAGTGAAAACATATGTTTGTGGTGGATCGTTAAAGATTTTTCCCAATAACAAAAGTTTGTGATCATAAAAAAATTTTTATATATTAAAAATAGCAAAAATACTTATTACAAAAACAAATAAAAAAAAATCAAAAATTGAAAATTTGTAAGTTAATTAACTTACACGGATAAATGTTTTTGTATCGATTTTTTCCGGAATTCTTGCTGGCTACTTGATATTCGGGTTCGTTATTCAAAATTTCTTTGTTAATTTTCTACAAAAAAGTATTAAAATGCTGAGTAGCTTGATGTCTAAAACATTTTTCATGGCAAACAACAGGGTTTTACGGTTAGAAGAAAGAGCAAACTTAATTTTTTTTGTGAAATAAAAATTTCCAAAGAAAAAAGTTGATCGGAATCTTAATATTGCAACTATATTGATTTATTCAAAGTTTATTAATTTTATTTCTTCTGGTTTACAGTTATAAAAATTATTTTAAATACTGTATAATAAAAAATATATATAACATGATTTCTAATGCAATTTTTTGGATTTCTGGTCAGACAACACCAAAGAGTGCCGTCTGCATCATCTTCCAATCATTCGTATGTGACCCGGATATGGTCACAAGTTTGACATTCCTGCGGTAGACAAAAAAAACAAGTAATAACCATAAAAATATTATTTGGTGATAGGGGTCCTAAATTATGTTGAATTTGATAAAAAATTGTGGCAACCTCAAATCCGTAAAAATTCGTGTTAAAACATTCATAACAGATAGACCTAAATTTGGCTCAACCAAATCGAATGGTTTATTTGCATATCCTAAATTTTTTGATAATATGCAAAACAACTTTATTCAATTTTGCATTGTCTTTAAGTACAGCATAATTGCATTTACACTATAATGTCTTTATTCAAATTGAAGATCAAATCAAAATATTACTTTGATTAAAAGAAAAAGTTTTAATAAAAATTTATAATTTTTTTACTTTAAAGGTTTCCCTCATTTTTTTAAATTTATTGGCAGACTCCGAAATATAAAATGCAATCATTTCATCAACTTCCTTGTCTTTTGGATTTTTTGGAATATTTTCTGTAAAATAAAATTTAGATATTTATAAAAAATATTTGAAAAAACTGCAAGAGAATTTGGCTTATTATTTCAAGCGGAGTGCAAGTCTATCTTTTCTTGTTATTAATGTAAGAATATTTTACAACAACAAAAGTTTAAGTATAGTTATATCTGTCTTTGAGTTTACATTCTTTTTATTTACCATCTAAAAATTTTAACTTGCTTGGAAAATATAAACAGTTTTGATTCTTTAAGTGTTTAAATGTATTCCGCAGCAAAAGTTTTATAATCGCTTTTTTAATTACGCATATCACAAATAAAAAGTTTTTCTGTTTAATTCTGATAACAAAGGTACGAGAAGAAAATTGGCAAAGTTGAAAAATGTGCTTGAAAAATTAAAATTTAGTGTTTTCTTGAACGATAGCATCAAAGTGTTTAGAAATAGGTTAAGCAGCTAAATAGTAAATGAATTTTAAAAAAAATTATATACAGTAGCTTCAGATCGTCTTGAAACGGAAACATTTGAAGATTGTTTATGGTTTTATTTTATTATTTTGTACGAATAAAATTCTTTGACATTTTAAAGTTAAAGTAACAGTTTGAAAGATTTTATTAGAAGAAGCACAATTAAAATTTGTACTGTTAGATAAAAGTGGAAAAATTCCACAAATAAAAAATTTATTTAACTTCCGTCGTCGTCGTCGTTTGAAGGGCATCCACTCCAGGTCAGACACAAACAGGATTGGGACCGAGGGTTTATCCTTTTACTACCCCAGGCTGCTGTACTACCAGGATCAGATGCTGGCAGTGTTGATATTAAGCCAGCATCGAGTTTCTTCATCCAAAACCTTCAGACCTCGTGTTCCATGTAGTGCCCGATGTATAGGGCATGCTGTTAAAAGGGGTCTGCGGTTTGCTCAGAGGCGCCACACTCGCAATTCGGTGAAGGAGAGAGACCCCATTTGTGCATGGACGAATGGAATCGCCCAATACCAGTCCGCAGGTGGTTAAGCTTAACCCAAGCTGCTCGGGGTAAGCCCATCCCAACAGACCTGGCACCGGTGTCGGGCAAAAAAGCACGGAGCCTGGAAACATTTTCACAATACTCCGCGTTCCATTTATGATTTGTCTATTCAGAGGCGCGGATGCCAAGTCTGGCAAGGTTGTCCAAACGATTCCGCGCAGCTGGCATAAACGGGCGTCTGGATCTTAGTCTCATTTGGCAAGTATCTGATGACCCACTTAAAATACCATACAAGATATGACAGGGGTCCAGAGATCCACGGTAAGTCAAGGAGAGTGTCGCTCCCATTCGGCAAAGCTCAGCTGGCTGGATGCCTGAGAGTACAGGTAGGTGGTCTGTTGGAGTGACATTCAGTAACTATGCGCAAGACATCGTTCAAGACACTGTCGATGAGGCGAGTGTGAGCACTGCGACACCAGACTGGCGCACAGTACTCAGTTGTTGAGTAGACCAGAGACAAGGTGGCTATGCGTAGTGTTTAGCACCAGTACCCCATCCCGAGCCCACGAGTCGCCTCAGCAGTGTGACGCGCGAGGATAGTTTTTTGCGCATTGCCACTAAATGGTGACAAAACTTGAGCGATCTGTCCAGTTTTACACCAAGATAAGTAGGCGTTGGACAGAACGGTAAAAATCTACCGTTGTTGTAGACCTTTAGCTCACGTTTGGTCTCTCGATTATTTAAGTGAAAGGCTGTCGTCACCGTCTTAGTGTGACTCAACTTCAACCTCCAAGTTTGGAGATACACTGAAAGTGTGGACATGTTTTGGCTTAAAGTCCCCTCCAGGTCCTTCCAGTTTCCAGAAGAGTGCAATAATGCTAAATCATCAGCATAAGCAAACTTTCTGGAAATCATGGAAGGAAGATCGTACGTATAGATGTTAAATAGGAGGGAAGCCAAAACCGATCTCTGAGTACGCCGTTTTTAAGACGGCGCAACCTGCTTTGCTTGCTGTCACCGGTGGTAAGGGTGAAAGTTTAATTTCGGACAAGCTCCATAATCATTCTGACCATGTGCTTATATGGAAGTAGTCTCAGCAGCTTGCAGGTAAGGCCACGGTGCCAGACAGTGTCATAAGCAGCTGTCAGATCGATAAATACGGTATCGGCATTATTTTTAGTCTCAAAAGAATCCTCGATGTTCTGGGTTAGCAGAACAACTTGATCTACGATTGATTTCCCGCATCGGAATCCAGCCTGCTCTTTAGGGAGCAGTGGATCGATTAACGGTTCAACGCGGGCGTAGATAAGCCTCTCGAGGATCTTGTAGGGGACACAGAGCAGAGATATCGGTCGATAACTCTTTGGGTCCCCCATGGGCTTTGCTGGTTTTGGGATCGCGACCACAAGCGCTCTTCTCCAGATCTTGGGAATTTTGAGTCGGCGCAAACAGGAAGAAAGAAAGTCACGTAACCAAGACTTCAAAACAGGTCCATCGTGGAGTATAAGGTCTTGGAAGATGGAATCAGGTCCCGGAGCTTCAGCTGGTTTTAAATGTTGGTGTTTTCTCGCAGCCTGGGCCGTTAGTACGTCTGTTCATTGGTGTCAAAATGACATACCGAAACCGAACCTACCAAAACGAAAAGGTATCCACCCATTCCGATGTTCAGTGTGGGTCTGTTAATCGGCAAACGTCCTTTTCAGGACGGGGCAATGTCAGGATAAAACTGCCCTTTTCAGGGCACATTGCCAACAAGTTCCGAAGACCCACTATTCTTCAGCTGAACATCGAAGGCCTCACTGCAAGCAAGATTAACGTTCTTCATCACCTCGCTGTGCAGTCCGAGACAGTCGTCATCCTACTGTAGGAGCCCACTGTACTGATGCAGAGAAATTGGTACTAACAAACTAACAACTAGCTGGGTCTTCTTTAAGCAGGAAGCATGGCCTTGCCACGTTTGTCCACGAGCGACTGAGATACACGCTTTTGGACCAATCTCCAACGACATCGGAGATCGAGTGGCTGTGTGTGTACGTTGATGGCTATAAAATACTCAATGTCTACAAACCACCGCCAACGCGATTGCGAACCCTGGATCTCCCAGTGTTTCCTCACCCCTGTCTGTACGCTGGCGATTTTTACTGAATGGGGTTACGATGACAACAGTCCGGACGGTGAGTGCTTGGCTGGCTGGGCAAGTATTAATTGTCTTGCTATCTTATATAATGCCAAGGACGCTGCCAGTTTTTATTCCGGCCGCTGGAACACTGGCACCAATCCAGATCTAGCTTTCGCTAGCGTAGGTCCAAACAGTCGCTTTCCGGATAGACGTGTCCTTGACAAGTTCCCTAGGTCACAACATTGACGTTCGCCTATTACACCACCAAGGTTTGCTATGGCAGTGCCAAGCATGCCTGTTAAGCGATGGAACTTCCGCAAGGCCAAATGGAGTCACTACATTGCTTTGACGAATAAATTCGCAAAGACTTTGTTGCCGCCTGATTCACTTGATGCGGATGCGGCTTACCAGGACTTCGGTAACACCATTAAGAAAGCAGCCAAAAAGACTATTCCACCTTGGTATCGAAATAACTATATTCCGTGTTGGGATGCAGAGTGTGAATCCCTCTATAAAACCTTTTTGCAGTCTCCTCAGGGAGACGACTCAAGTTTGGCTGCTACAGCTCTGCTTGCCAAGCTTGACAGAAAGCGGAGGGATTGATGGCCGAGGCAGTTCAGAGCATTGACTTCTCACACTCTAGTCGAAAAGTGTGGAGTATTTTGAACAACTTTTACCTTCCGTTGTGTGGGCTATCAAAATTTATGATATAACGCCTCCTAATGCAATTATTTACTTCAACACCGATGCTTGCTGATTCTCTACAATAAAATTTCGACATAAGTATTAATTTGCAATCCTATGGACATTTTTGGGTAAAAAGCAATGGTGTTCTAAAAAATGCGTTGTCATTTTTAAAGTGATGCTAGGTTCATTTCAATATTAATATATTAAAAAGAAAGAGAAAAGTTAACTTTTTAAGAGATTTAATACAAATGCTGCCGTTAGAATTTTTCTCCTTACTTTGTTGCTTCTCATTTAAAAGTTAGTGACCAGACGAGAAAGAGTATATGTTACCTTTGGTAATGTTTGCACGTTGAAGACGTGATTAACTAATTGAAAGCTTTATTATTTGTTTCGAAGTGTTTATGTTAGTGAATGCATTTTCGCGTGTTTTTCTATTCACGTTTTTTGTTACACATTTGGTGTAATGTGAAAAAATTATCTTTTAAATTTGGGAGACAGAGTTTTGATTCAAGTTCGTAGAGTTTAGAATAGATTTCTGTTAAATTGCTGCAAGGGTCCTCGTGTGCTTGAAGTCATTAAGCGATTTAAGCAATTTAAGCAATTTACAAGCTCTGGTTCTGTATCATTACTTTTTTAGAGAATATCAACGTTCACGTTTACCATAAAAAGTTTCGTTTTATATAAAAATAGAGCTGAAGGTAATTGCATAGCGTAGCACTTGCCGTAATTTTTTTTATGTTTTCTTTATTGTGTGATCAAAATATAAAAAATGTCAAAAACGATCTTATAGGCAAGAAATTAAAGCTAAAAATTGAATACTCCGACCACCAGTGGCTAATCTGCCTTGATTTGAAAATGGTAAATTTCTAACCGGAAAAACAAGAGAGTCACACAAAATAGATCTGTTTTTTTGCTACTAGTTTTTATACCGAGTTAGTAAAACTAAGCAAGAGCATGGGATAAGAAATTAAATACAATGATCATGGCCATCGAAAATACATGAAAATTTGCGAAAAGGAATACTATAAACAATTTTTTGATTGATTGCAACGACATCATTTTACCATTATTGCTTATTAAACTTGGACTATTAAAGTAGTTTTTCAAAACACTTGATTGTTTTGGAGCCTGTTTTAGTCACAAAGATCAACCTTTCTGGATTTAGCTATAATCAAAAATTCAATGATATTTGATGAGTTTGAGATTAGATAATTCATAAAGGACCATCATTTTGTTAATAGTGTTCAAGCTTGCAATGCATTTGCTAATGTGTTTCATAATTTCCTTAGCATTAAAAAAGCTTACGAATATTAAAAAATGGTGGAAGAACTTCTTCTCAATCGAATGCAACTAAAGATTAAGATGAACATTTCAGTGTACTACTTGCACAGCTACCTGGGTAAGTTTTCCAAGAATCTTATCGACGCAATCAGTGAGGAAAAAAGAGAGCGTTTATTCATCAGACATTAAAATGATGAAAGTACGTTACCAAGGCCAATGAAGGTGCAACAGGACAGCAAATTATTGCTAGAGTTTGATAAAAAATGCCTCTGTTATTGTTCCTAAGAGATCAGCTATAAAAAAATTTATGATGCCTTAACCTAATTGCTTTATGCCAATATACTGTATGCTTTAAATTTATGCAACACTAATGAAAATTTTAAAGTTTTTCCGGTATTGAATGTATTGTTCTGATCTAAAATTGTAAATTTAATTCTGTGAGAAAACACGTAAATAGAAAAAGATACTTTTTGCTGGTACCATACCTATAATGAGTGGTACGCTCTATCTACAGGGTCGTCGTCGTCGTCGTCGTCGTTTGAAGGGCATCCACTCCAGGCCAGACACAAACAGGACTGGGGCCGAGGGTTTATCCTTTTACTACCCCAGACTGCTGCACTGCCTGGATCAGATGCTGGCAGTGATGTTATTAAGCCAGCATCGAGTTTCGTCATCCAAAACCGTCAGACCGCGTGCTCCATGTGGTGCCCGATGTATGGGGCACATTGTTAGTACATGGTCTGCGGTTTGCTCTGAGGCGCCACACTCGCAATTCGGTGAAGGAGCGAAACCCCATTTGAGCATGGACGAATGGAATCGCCCAACACCAGTTCGCAGGCGGTTGAGCTTAACCCAAGCTGCTCGGGGTAAGCCCATCCCAACAGACCTGACACTGGTCCCGGGCACAAAAGCACGGAGCCTGGAAGCACTTTCACAGTACTCCGCGTTCCATTTGTAATTCGTCCATTCAGAAGCGCGGATGCCAAGTTTGGCAAGATTGTCCAAGAGATTCCGCGCACCTGGCACAAACGGGCGTCTGGATCTTAGTCTCACTTGGCCAGTATCTGAGGACCCACTTAAAAGACCATGCAAGATATGATCGGGGTCCAGAGATCCACAGTAAGTCAAGGAGAGTGTCGCTCCCAGTCGGCGAAGCTTAGCTGGCTGGATGCCTGAAAGTACAGGTAGGTGGTCCGTTGGAGTGGGACGCAGGCATCCAGTAACTATGCGCAAGGCGTCATTCAAGACACTGTCAATGAGGCGAGTGTGAGCACTGCGACACCAGACTGGCGCACAGTACTCAGCTGTTGAGTAGACTAGAGACAAGGTGGCTATGCGTAGTGTTTTAGAACCAGTACCCCATCCCGAGCCCACGAGTCGCCTCAGCAGTGTGACGCGCGATGATAGTTTTTTGCGCAATGCCATTAAATGGTGACGAAACGTGAGCGATCTGTCCAGTTTTACCCCAAGGTATGTAGGGGTTGGACAGAACGGTAAAAGTCTACTATTGTTGTAGACCTTTAGCTCACGTTTGGCCTCTCGGTTATTTAAGTGAAAGGCTGTCGTCACCGTCTTAGTGTGACTGAGCTTCAACCTCCAAGTTTGGAGATACGTTGAAAGTGTGGACATGTCTTGGCTTAAAATCCCCTCCAAATCCTTCCAGTTTCCAGAAGAGTGCAATAATGCTAAATCATCAGCATAAGCAAACTTTCTGGAAATCATGGAAAGAAGATCGTACGTATAGATGTTAAATAGGAGGGGAGCCAAGACCCATCCCTGAGGAACGCCGTTTTTAAGACGGCGTAGCCTGCTTTGCTTGCTGTCACCGGTGGTAAGGGTGAAACTTCGATTTCGGACAAGCTCCATAATCATTCTGACCATGTGCTTATCCGGGAGTAGTCTCAGCAGCTTGCACGTAAGGCCACGGTGCCAGACAGTGTCATAAGCAGCTGTCATATTGATAAATACGGCACCGGTCTTCTTTTTAGCCTCAAAAGAATCCTCGATGTTCTGGGTTAGCAGAACAACTTGATCTACGGTTGACCTCCCGCGTCGGAATCCAGCCTGCTCTTTAGGGAGCAGTGGATCGATTAACGGTTCAACGCGGGCGTAGATAAGCCTCTCGAGGATCTTGTAGGGGACACAGAGCAGAGATATCGGTCGATAACTTTTTGGGTCCCCCATGGGCTTTGCTGGTTTTGGGATCGCGACCACAAGCGCTCTTCTCCAGATCTTGGGAATTTTGAGTCGGCGCAAACAGGAAGAAAGGAAGTCACGTAACCAGGACTTCAAAGCAGCTCCGGCATGGAGTATAAGCTCGGGGCAGATGGAATCAGGACCCGGAGCTTTACCTGGTTTTAAGTGCTGAAGGGCAGCAGCAAATTCTCTCTGTGAAAATTTGTCAGAGATATTTAGTGCGTCTGGTGTTGTGGCCCTCCAAAGGTCAGACACTTCTTGAAAGACAAGTCGAGATGACTTGCGATCAACAGCCTCGTATTTCCCGTTTCTAACCAGCTGAGATGCAATAGCATCGGCTGAAACAGGACAGTGACGAGGAGAGTGTCGTGACCTACCAGTAAGGTTGTTCAAAATACTCCACGCTTTTCGACTAGAGTGTGAGAAGTCAATGCTCCGAACTGCTTCGGACCATCGATCCCTCCGCTTTCTGTCAAGCTTGGCAAGCAGAGCTGTAGCAGCCAAACTTGAGTCGTCTCCCTGAGGAGACTGCAAAAAGGTTTTATAGAGGGATTCACACTCTGCATCCCAACACGGAATATAGTTATTTCGATACCCGCGTGGGATAGTCTTTTTGGCTGCTTTCTTAATGGTGTTACCGAAGTCCTGGTAAGCCGCGTCCACATCAAGTGAATCAGGCGGCAACAAAGTCTTTGCGAATTTATTCGTCAAAGCAATGTAGTGACTCCATTTGGCCTTGCGGAAGTTCCATCGCTTAACAGGTATGCTTGGCACTGCCAGAGCAAACCTTGGTGGTGTAATAAGCGAGGGTCGATGTTGTGACCTGGGAAACTTCTCAAGGACACGTCTATCCGGTAAGCGACTGTTTGGACCTACGCTAGCGAAAGCTAGATCTGGATTGGTGCCAGTGTTCCAGCGGCCGGAATAAAAACTGGCAGCGTCCTTGGCATTATATAGCAGGGCAAGACAATTAATACTTGCCCAGCCAGCCAAGCACTCACCGTCCGGACAGTTGTCATCATAACCCCAGTCAGCATGACGACAGTTAAAATCGCCAGGGTACACACAGGGGTGAGGAAACACTGGGAGATCCAGGGTTCGCAATCGCGTTGGCGGTGGTTTGTAGACGTTGACTATTTTATAGCCATCAACGTCCACACACAGCCACTCGATCTCCGATGTCGGTGGAGATTGGTCCAAAAGCGTGTATCTCAGTCGCTCGTGGACAAACGTGGCAAGGCCATGCTTCCTACTTAAAGAATACCCAGCTAGTTGGTAGTGTGGTAGCACCAACTTCTCTGCATCAGTGCAGTGGGTCTCCTGCAGTAGGATGACGAGTGCCTCAGACTGCATAGCGAGATGATGAAGAACGTTCATCTTGCTTGCAGTGAGGCCTTCGATGTTCAGCTGAAGAATAGTGGGTATTCGGAACTTGTTGGCAATGTGCCCTGAAAAGGGCAGTTTTATCCTGACATTGCCCCGTCCTGAAAAGGACGTTTGCCGATTAGCAGACCCACACTGAACATCGGAATGGGTGGATACCCTTCCGTTTTGGTAGGTTCAGTTTCGGTCTGTCATTTTAAAATCAATGAGCAGACTTACTCACGGCCCAGGCTGCGTGAAAGCACCTACCATCTGGCTTATCTACAGTATATTGTTTTATTGTATATTTTATTTATATAGTAATATTTATGCTGTGAATAGAAAAGATCAATAAATGATAAAAATTGGAAAAATAATTTTATAAAGGTATTTTCACGAAACTATACAGCTGCCTTCCATTACAATATTATTAGTTATATGAGTGCTTAATTTCAATGTAAATTGTAACGTCCAGCAAAAAATTTCACTGAGACACTTAAAAAAATTGCTTGTTTTTATATTTAAAGGGCTTAGTTCTAAAAGTAGCTAAGTCACTTAATGTCAGTTTTGAGAAAATGAGGTTTAAAGTTTTCAAAAACCGTGGCAAATCAGAGTAATGATGGAAAAAACTTAAATGGCTTTTTATTACATTGGTTATGTATCTCTCCCTATTTCAACAACTTTTTAGAATTCTATTATGACGTCATAAGGAATTAAAGCTTGTTTTACAAATTGGACTTAGCTACTTTTATAGCAAATTTTTTTTACAAGCACTTTTCTACTAAATTGACAGTGTAGTTAGGTAAAAAAAATCAACCACGTGTAATAATAATGATAATATTCATTCTATTTT
The DNA here is from genome assembly GCA_963680785.1 of Diplosoma virens. Lineage (NCBI taxonomy): Eukaryota > Metazoa > Chordata > Ascidiacea > Aplousobranchia > Didemnidae > Diplosoma > Diplosoma virens. The sequence continues at coordinate 3,171,862 of OY796884.1, forward strand.
TCGTAGAGTGACATATCAGAAAAGAATTTAGGATGTGGGGGGAATCAAAAAACCAAGTGATGAGAAGTTAATTTTCCGAAAATTTTCTCACCCGAACCAAGAAAACATAAAAAAAACTTTTCCATGATCTATTAACTAAAAGCTAAATCAGTATGAAGCTATTAAAGGCAAATTTAAAAAAAAAATGTTTCTGATTGTCAATAGATGAGTTGATGCTTCATGACTCCAATAGAATGCTATGTAATTAAATTATTAAATTATAGACGGAAATCAAAAGCTCCAAATAAAACGCTAAGATTTCCAATTAATTTAAGAATAATGATTGAAATAATAATACAGGTAAACCTAATGCAAAAATAAGTTATTGAGTTAGCTTGCTGTGACAGGCTTTGTGTGGGAATTCTAAAGGATCAGTTGAGCTAGGTAACCCGAATACCTGTACTGAAACAAAGCGATGTCTAATTTTATTTTATTCGGGCTCAAGAAGTAGTCTGCTATAAGCCTGAAGCTTTTATACAGTTGGTTTAAACGAAAGTTCGGATTGGTTCGTTGAAGACTCTTCCTCACAGACAAACAGAGACCAATGTTTCTAATTAAAAACTAATGTACAGTATTATAAATTCACGATCGACAAAAATTGTATTCCACGCTTTGCCAAACTGCAAAGCGAAATCAACGCTATAACTTGATTCAACCAACACAAATAATTCTACCTCTATAGAACACAACTCCAAATCACTGGCGCAAAATAAATTCAACACTCGCCCCAAATTCTGCTTTCTCCCAAAACGACACTTTTCGCTTTATGCGTTTCTCTTGTTTTTGTCTCTCTTTCGTCGTCGTTTTTTTTGTCTCGCTTTTCATTCATTCCGTCTTCGCATTTAAGACAAAAAGTCACGAGACGCAAATCGCTGAAATCGTCTCAAACGCTTTGTCACGTGCGTTAAAATTAGGACATTTTCCACAATGACAACATTCCAGATCATACCATTAACTCGGTCACGCGATACAGACAAAGCGCATTACGTCAGCGTTGTCTGGCGAAAAAAAAGTCGCATTTCAACAATTCGAACAAGCAGATAATTAAATAACACAGTACGACAGCGATTGTAACATGCTAAGCGATCTCTAGTAATAGCCAACACTAATAATTATTTTAAGACGGAAAATAAGCTATATCGCCATGATAAAATTATTAGGAATGAAGTGTGACACTTGCCTATAAGGAAAATGAAAGTTATTATTTCATTATAATACTTGCGTTACTCTTATATTATTAACCTTTGACAAGTCTGACGGTTTTGGATGACGAAACTTGATGTTGGCTTAATAACACCACTGCCAGCATCTGATTTAGGCAGTGCAACAGTCTGGGGTAGTGAAAGGATAAACCCTCGGCCCCAGTTCTGCTTGTGTCTGACCTGGAGTGGATGCCCTTTAAACGACGACGACGAACCTTTGACAAACTATCAAAAACTCCTATTTCAAGTTTTATACACAAAAGTAAAAAAAAATTGTTCAGGTAAGACTGCTTTGCAGGCCGAACCTTCAAACAATAGGTTTAATAAGCTATCAAGTGTGTATAGGAATTTTTAACATAAATCAGTTGAACTTTGGTACTTCTAGAATAAAAATACGCTAAAGTTACAAACCTCTGTGCTTTTAAAAAAGTGATTTCTATTCATTATCCTGAAAAGATTTTTTGTCAGAATATTTCAGGCGAGTAAACAAACAATTTTTTCAGCTTATTTCATGTTTTCCCAAATGTGACTTAGATACTTTTAGGAATAGGGCCTTCATTTTAAAAACGCAATGTGATTAAAAAAAACTAATATTAAATTCGGATTCAGCACTAGAAAATTACCCAAAAATTGTTGAAAAACTCCATGCAAAAAATATTGTTTTTGTTTTAAACCAGATCCGGAACTGAACCGTAAAGGAACCCAAAAAATAAAATTTGTGGAACCCTGACTAGATAGGAAGATTATTTTAAACGACTCGGCGCTCTGGATCAAATACCTTATTAAAATATTCCAAGAATTAATGATTATTTTTTTTAATTTGTTGGATATTTTTGATAGCTTTAGCATAGTCTAGCAAAACCCTATTAACTACATCCAAACATATTCAGACAATTGCTAACCACACTGTACAATTGTGATCAACATTTGATTTAATAAAATGCTTGCACATATGCAGTGCATAATTATTCTTTGCTATACTGAGGCCTCCCTAATTAAAAAAATTTAATTTAGGAAGAGAGGTGATTTTTAAAATCCACTTAAAAATTATAGCAAGCAAAATTAAACATTTCATTTATTTTGTAAAATTTTACAAAATAAATGAAATGTTTAATTTTGCTTGCTATAATTTTTAAGTGGATTTTAAAAAAATTTAATTTTACAACTTTGCGTACAAACTTTTCATTTTATTTCATTTTGTCCCTATATTTATGAGATTAATAGATTAATAAATCACTTAATAAATCTTTTAATTATTTTTTTAAAGTTATATAAGATTTATAACATAATTGTTTAAAATCTAAAAATATTTACCATAGATTATTTCCGTTTTTTTTTCATTTGCTAGAATCTTGAAAAAGAAAATAAGTTATAATCAAATAGTAAATGACTAAGTAGAAATGTTATTGCAACTTATCGGCCGTACATTGAATATGATTCAAATACTAAAATTAGTTTAATTATTATGTAACTGGTCTATTTTACAAAATATATTTAACATATTTCAATCAGTATTTTTTTCGACTGTAAAGGCATTTATTTCGAATTATTTACCGACAAGACTGAAGTAGTTTACGCAAATCGAGAAGATAGCTTAGTGTAAGGATGTCAAACCTTATTTCATTATGGGCCACATTTTAAATTGGCGGGTAAAAAATTCGGCGGGAAAAAAGGGTCTTATTTTGAATCAGACTTTTATTTCTCAATTTTTTTGTGTTCTCCAAAAAAAAAGTCTTTACTCTGAACCAGACTCTGATTTGTCAATTTTCATCTCAAATGTGTTCTAGACAAACTCGCGTAATTCATTTTGGTGAAACGCTCCGATGCAGGTTTTAAATTATATCTAAAAACTTGTAATAGGGAGTGGGCCGCATAAAACCTTAAGTGGACCGCAGGTTGGACATCCCTGGCTGAATGTAATAGAACTCTGACTTAGGCTTTGATACTGAGCAAACATGAATGAGTTTAATAATGCATTTGGGAAAGGCATTTCAAATAGTTCAAGGTAAAGGAGAGAGACCCCATTTGTGCATGGACGAATGGAATCGCCCAATACCAGTCCGCAGGTGGTTAAGCTTAACCCAAGCTGCTCGGGGTAAGCCCATCCCAACAGACCTGGCACCGGTGTCGGGCAAAAAAGCACGGAGCCTGGAAACATTTTCACAATACTCCGCGTTCCATTTATGATTTGTCTATTCAGAAGCGCGGATGCCAAGTCTGGCAAGGTTGTCCAAACGATTCCGCGCAGCTGGCATAAACGGGCGTCTATATCTTTGTCTCACTTGGCAAGTATCTGATGACCCACTTAAAATACCATACAAGATATGACAGGGGTCCAGAGATCCACGGTAAGTCAAGGAGAGTGTCGCTCCCATTCGGCGAAGCTCAGCTGGCTGGATGCCTGAGAGTACAGGTAGGTGGTCTGTTGGAGTGACATTCAGTAACTATGCGCAAGACATCGTTCAAGACACTGTCGATGAGGCGAGTGTGAGCACTGCGACACCAGACTGGCGCACAGTACTCAGTTGTTGAGTAGACCAGAGACAAGGTGGCTATGCGTAGTGTTTAGCACCAGTACCCCATCCCGAGCCCACGAGTCGCCTCAGCAGTGTGACGCGCGAGGATAGTTTTTTGCGCATTGCCACTAAATGGTGACAAAACTTGAGCGATCTGTCCAGTTTTACACCAAGATAAGTAGGCGTTGGACAGAACGGTAAAAATCTACCGTTGTTGTAGACCTTTAGCTCACGTTTGGTCTCTCGATTATTTAAGTGAAAGGCTGTCGTCACCGTCTTAGTGTGACTCAACTTCAACCTCCAAGTTTGGAGATACACTGAAAGTGTGGACATGTTTTGGCTTAAAGTCCCCTCCAGGTCCTTCCAGTTTCCAAAAGAGTGCAATAATGCTAAATCATCAACATAAGCAAACTTTCTGGAAATCATGGAAAGAAGATTGTACGTATAGATGTTAAATAGGAGGGAAGCCAAAACCGATCTCTGAGTACGCCGTTTTTAAGACGGCGCAGCCTGCTTTGCTTGCTGTCACCGGTGGTAAGGGTGAAAGTTTAATTTCGGACAAGCTCCATGATCATTCTGACCATGTGCTTATATGGAAGTAGTCTCAGCAGCTTGCAGGTAAGGCCACGGTGCCAGACAGTGTCATAAGCAGCTGTCAGATCGATAAATACGGCACCGGTCTTCTTTTTAGCCTCAAAAGAATCCTCGATGTTCTGGGCTAGCAGAACAACTTGATCTACGATTAATTTCCCGCATCGGAATCCAGCCTGCTCTTTAGGGAGCAGTGGATCGATTAACGGTTCAACGCGGGCGTAGATAAGCCTCTCGAGGATCTTGTAGGGGACACAGAGCAGAGATATCGGTCGATAACTCTTTGGGTCCCCCATGGGCTTTCCTGGTTTTGGGATCGCGACCACAAGCGCTCTTCTCCAGATCTTGGGAATTTTGAGTCGGCGCAAACAGGAAGAAAGGAAGTCACGTAACCAAGACTTCAAAGCAGGTCCATCATGGAGTATAAGGTCTTGGCAGATGGAATCAGGTCCCCGAGCTTTACCTGGTTTTAAATATTGGAGGGCAGCAGCAAATTCTCTCTGTAAAAAATTTGTCAGAGATATTTATGATTTTTATAAATAACATGAGGTATTTTGGATGATATTAGAAACCAAACTGCTTAAAAATGAGAAGCACCAGACTCGAGTTTCGCTCTTATTAGAGCTCTTCAGTGATGCATATCTCACTGCGAATCGAACTCGCTACATGTGGTCTTCCACGCAGGAGACAACACCACTAGACCACGCGAGCCCGACAACATGTCGATCACAAGCAGCTGGAAATAATTCCCGGCTTTGCCGCGCAGGGAATACACAGAATCCACTGTGTCGTAAAACCAAGGCCGCACCAAGGCATTGCCGGGAATTATTTCCAGCTGCTTGTGATCGAGATGTTGTCGGGCTCGCGTGGTCTAGTGGTGTTATCTCCTGCGTGGAAGACCACATGTAGCGAGTTCGATTTGCAGTGAGATATGCATCACTGAACAGCTCTAATAAGAGCGAAACTCGAGTCTGGTGCTTCTCATTTTTAAGCAGTTTGGTTTCTAATGTCAGAGATATTTACTGCGTCTGGTGTTGTGGTCCTCCAAAGGTCAGACACTTCTTGAAAGACAAGTCGAGATGAATTGCGGTCAACAGCCTCGTATTTCCCATTTCTAACCAGCTGAGATGCAATAGCATCGGCTGAAACGGGACAGTGACGAGGAGAGTGTCGTGACCTACCGGTAAGATTGTTCAAAATATTCCATGCTTTTCGACTAAGTCAATGCTGCGAAGTCAATGCTCCGAAGTGCTTCGGACCATCGATCCCTCCGCTTTCTTCGATACCCGCGTGGAGTAGTCTTTTTGGCTGCTTTCTTAATGGTGTTACAGAAGTCCTGGTAAGCCGTATCCACATCAAGTGAATCAGGCGGCAACAAAGTCTTTGCGAATTTATTCGTCAAAGCAATGTAGTGACTCCATTTGGCCTTGCGGAAGTTCTATCGCTGAACAGGCATGCTTGGCACTGCCATAGCAAACCTTGGTGGTGTAATAAGCGAACGTCAATGTTGTGACCTGGGGAACTTGTCAAGGACACATACATCTGGTCTTGCTGTTTACCTGCAATATTGACTCCACGTGAAATATGAAGCAGAAACAAATTTAAAAGTAATTTTTTTATTGTTTTGTTGTTTAAAATAAGTTTTTCAAAAAATAAAAATAAAAAAAAAACTTTTGAAAACACTTTTTTAACTTTTATCGCCTTTTAAATATTAAAGAAAACACTTACTTCATGATTTTTATATGCGCAGTATATTGCATCTGAAAATAAAATTAAAATTGAAATTCTTTTATTTAATCTTTGTCTGCATTTTATATGATTGAATATTATTTAAAGTTTTTGTTAAGGTTTTTAAGAAGAAAAGATTGTCATATATTCCAAAAGCTTGACAACATGAAAAAATAAATGTTTATCAGGCAAGCGGAACGCGATTGCAGTAAAGATCCATCAATTTAGATAACAAATATAATATTGTGAAAGGTTTACCAAAGTAAAACGAATTTATTTTATTTTATTTTTTATTTATTTTATTTTTACATTTATCTTCTTGACTCGCAGGAAAGCGACAAAGGAGCTAATACGTAGGGGTAGGCAATTACCCCGACCTATTTCTGAATATCCCAAAATATTGCTATCCGTTTGTAATTTAACACTTTGACTGCCACCTGTAACATATATGTTATACCCCTATCTGTAGGCGCCAGAATAACATATATGTTATGCGCTATGTAGATTGTGAACTGCATGTTATATCATCAGTGTTATATGCCTATGTTACGCTAAAACGGGTCAAATATATGTGGCGCACAAGAGAAAGCAAAAGAAATGCCTTTGGCGTCGGGAATTTCAATATATTTTTGACTATTTGGTAAAAATGAAGAGTTTAATAACAAATTAATTTGGTATTTAGTACACATCTAATAATAATACAAAAGCATGCATTGTCCCTATTCATTTTTGAACTCATTTTTGAATTTTTTAACTAAATAATGCAAAGAAATACAAAAGTGGTAAACAAGGAAACACTAAAAATTTATAGAATACATAATAAAAGCTATAATTGCCCATAAAAATTAAAATGCAAACACTTTAGACTAAAAATTGGTATAATATAAAAATTTTTCAAAAAAAAATGCTCTCGTGACTAAGCGATATTGAGAAGAAAAGTAGTTATTTGTGATGATCAGCAAAACATTTAAAGCATTGAAATGGCTCGGTTTTACAAGCAGGACAATAAGTTGAGAGTTTCAACTTTTTTTTCGGCTTGTGCTTTTTTTGCTAATTCTTGCATAGCATCTTTTACAAGCTCTTTTTTGTCTCTTACCATCTTTGTTATTTTTCACAAAAATTGTGTGAGTAACAGATTGAGGTGTTGCTTTGGTAATTGCTCCAATAATCTGTGCATCTGCTTGCAGCATACTTTTAGATATGCTTTCTTTAAAATTTGCAAGGTTAATCTTTTTTCGACGTGAAGTTTGAAATAAAAGTGTAGCGTTAGCATAGTCATGCCTAACAACAACTCAACCCCCAGTTCTTTGGACAACTTTACACCTTTTCTCAAGGTAGTAGCATATGACACCATTTGATCCGAAAAGTCAATACCAGCTGTTTTGAGTTCAAACCAAGGACATTTGAAGCGATCTAAAATTGCAATTCTACATAGCTTGACTTGCGACCGCAACCAATTCGCAACGGTATATTAACTCTATTTAGTGCACAATAGTTTGTCATTTATCTGAGTTTCTCTCGCCCTTATTAACTTTTCTTTTTATTCAACGCACAATGACTTAAAACTTATCTGTCCTTTTGGCCCTTATGAACTTTCCCTTTTTTTAACATTTTTTTATTTCAAATATTGATTAACAAAAAACCCTCAAAATATAAATAACGCTCGCCAGAGAAAAAACATTAATTTTTTATTTAAGTGGAAAAATTACTTTTGGCCGAAGTGTAACCAATTACTTTGAACTGCGAAATCGCAATCGTCAACTTAAGTTATTTGGCTCTCCACATTCCTAAACTTTTTTGAGTACTTTTTATTTGACTTTTGTATGAATTTTGTAGCGGCTATTTTCAGCGATTTATTTGTATATTTTCGGTAAAGAAGTTGTTTTTTTCAACCAGATAACAATTTAAAAAAGCAGCCATAATGGATTCAGCATTTATTAAACAAACATTAAAAAATTATTATTTAAAGACGAACGTTTTCGGCTTACTTCAGCCCTCATCAGGTTTCTACAATTTTAGTAATACTAATTAACTTTAAATTTACACACACACATAAAAAAAATTAACAACAACAAAAAACAATGTATATTTTTTAAAAAAGGCTGTACTTTTGACTAACAGGCTAAATTTTAAATCAAAACAAGAGAGAAACTAAATTGATACATATTAAATTTCAGATTATGATGTCATTGAAGAAAAAAAGGAAAAATATTACAATCAAAATATATTCAATAAATATGAAGCTCCGTTTGCGAACATTTGTCGATTTAATTTTGGACTTAACTTTTTTATGAGTAGAGCTTCGTGAATCTTGGAACGAAATTCTGATTTGCATTTACGTATTATTACAAAATTGTTTTTATCAAACCGATTATTAGAACACTTTTCACACGACAAAATATAATCTTTAATTGCACTATCCTGTAGACTTTTGAAATTCAGATGCTCCCGGACTCTAGTGATCAAATGTCTGGAGGACATACCGATGTATGTCTTGTTCGTATCGCACGAACACGAGAATTTATAGACAACATTTGAGCAAAGAGCCACAGAGTTTTGGATTTTAACTGAAAATAATTGACTACTTTAAAAGTTTTATAGATGGGAGATATTTTTAAATTGTACTTGTTTTTTATTAATGCAGAAAGACGATTTGCAAAGTGATGTGATTCCTTACCCAAATACGGTATACAAAACTTATTTTCAAAGCTAATGTTTTGTTCAAGAAATTCGTTAATGCCGGTAAGAGAATTTGTGCTCACCCCAAAAACGCAGCTCTTCATAATACCTTAAAAAAACTGGGCGATAACTCTAGAATTAAAGTTTGTAAATTCGATAAAGGGAAAGGGGTAGTCATTTTGGACAGCCATGATTACTACGCAAAACTGAATTGCATAATCAATGATAGCTCAAAATTTCATAAAATTAATCAAGACACCAAAGTTCATCCGATAATTAACCCGTTTCCTGCGGAAAACGAGAATTCCGGTCTTCGGCAATTGCTATCTCCCTGCGGAAAACGAGAATTCTCGTTTTGCAGTCGCATTTTTTCATGGCGCAAATTTTTCCATTGTATTCTACATAGAAAGCACTTTAACAGCTTAACAGACACAATTTGAAAGTTTCCCGTGGTACTTTGTTTGTAAAGCCATTAAGTAACTCGGAACGGATTAAAATTTGGTGGTTCGAAACTTTTACAGTCAACGTTCTCGAGCTTTTTGCCAAGTTTAAAATATGTTATAAAAAAAATCAAATAGAAAGTTAACACTTTTTTACGTAGACTCATTGTTTGAAACTTGATTTCAATATTTTTTAGTTAATCCATTAACGCCTATGATCCCCATTTGGGGATCAGGCGCACGTTACCCCATATTCCCCTAACTGCAAAAGTAGAAGGTCTGTACATGCAACAGCTATGTGTACTATGTTAGTGCTTTTTTATTTACACCAGCAAAAGGAAAATTACCGAATGATGGGAGCTTTTACAAGAAAAAGTCTTGACGTGGCAATCATTTTTTTGACATCTTTTGATCACCAATTTTTAAATGCGTTTTTTTACAATTTTTGTCAATATTCCTTTCAGAGTTAGTTTGCATCAAGGAAAGTAAACATTTTACTTCTACCCAACACTGAATATAGAAAAAAGTCCATCACCACGGATGCATTCATGCGTTTTATGACGATCCCCATTTGGGGATCATGGGCAAAAACGGTATCTAAAACAGCTAAATTAGCATATGAATGTTTTCTTTTTCATCCACTTTTCGAAATAAAAATTCAGTCAGCCTGCTCCTCTGCCCCGCTCACATATTCTTATTTGAAATTCAAAAGTCAGAAGGAGAAATAATTTGCGTCTTATCGTTTTTAATTTTTGCATAAATTTTTTTTTGAAAACGGTGAATTGTGAGATGAACTCCTCAGTTGCTTACAGCAATTCACTTTTGTAGGTGTGAAGTCTCTCATGGTTTTTCTTTTTAATTGTGAGGATCACGCTTTGATTGACAGCTATTCGCTTTACTTCTCAAGAAAATTCGTTATCGCAAACCTCCTATCTCTACATTTGTTTTTCTCTGGCTTACAAAACTCCAGCTTCATTCCAATTTCATTTGCAGCTTTGTAGAAGGTTATCATCTGAATTTTCTCTGTTACAAAATAAGTAAACAGATAGATAAACAAACAGGTAAAAAGAAAACGGTTATTACTTTGAGTGAACTTGAAGCTATAGTGAACGATCCTTGCTTTAATGATGAGGAGAACAATTTTGAAGGGCGCATAGACGTCGTTGAGCTTCCTTCTGCTACTGTCGACGTTGTTTCTGATGAGGAGGAAATCGATGAAGAGGACCTTGGCGAACAATCTCCAAAAGATATCACTGGATGCATAGAAATTCATGATACTGTGACTGGGACCGATTATGCTGTCTCAACAGACCCAGGAAACACAGAAAAGGAGCCTCCTGCTAAAAAACCAAGAAAAAAAGTAGAATCCAACTGGCGAAAAACACGCCCAGATTTCCACGTGAAAAGAGGTAGTGAAAGCAACATAGACGAGATGGTGCGAAAAATAAAAGAACAATTCAGAAGAAAGTCTCCAGTTGAGGTTTTCGAAGAACTTTTCGATGATGAGATAAGGAAGCATATTGTGCAGCAAAGCACGATTTACGCCAGCCAGAAGAACCGACACAGCTTTGTCTTTTCCGATAACTGCCTAAAAAACTGATAGGGTTTCTTCTGCTGACTGGCTACCATGGGCTGCCCCAGGAGAAGATGTACTGGTGCGAGGACGAAGATGTTGAGAGTGATATTGTTCGGGCGTGTTTTAGTTGCAATCGGTATCTAGAAATAAAGCGAAATCTCCACTTCAATGACAACTCCACCTTGGGCACTGAAGAACACGCAAGATCATTCAAAATTGCTTCCTTGATGGAAAAGATGAATGAAAAGTTTTTGATGTATGGAGTTTTTTCTAAGCACTTGAGCATTGATGGGCAAATGGTGAAGTACTATGGTCGTCATTTTATGAAGCAGTTTATTAGGGGAAAACCCATCCGATTCGGATATAAAAATTGGCAATGTGCTGCTCTGATACAAGTAACTGCTTCAATTTTGACCTGTACGAAGGGAAAAAAGCCACAGAGTCCCAATTTCAGGACTCGGAGCATCAGTTGTCTTGAACATGATTGCAAAAGTAAACGTCCCTAGCGACCACATCTTTTATTTTGACAACTTTTTCACGAGTTTCGACCTGATGAAAGTTTTAACAGAAAGAAGTATTTTAACTTCTGGCACGGTTAGAATCAACCGCACCAACAATTTAAAGAAGCAGGACCGCGGCTTTTATGACTATCAAATGGACTCCAAAAGTGACATATTTGCTGTCGTATGGAAAGACAATAACAATGTCAAAATGTTGTCTAATCATCAAGGCACACTGCCAGCAAAAAAAGTGAAAAGATGGAGCAGGTAAAACAAGAAACAAGTCACCCTGAATCAGCCAAAATGTATCGCAGATTATAACAGTCATATGGATGGCGTCGACAAAATGGACTGGCTAATCAACAAGTACAGGATCAATATTCGAGCAAAAAAATGGTACTTTCCGCTCTTCACGAACATGATTGATATGGCCGTTGTAAATGCTCATGTGCTGTACTGCATGGCGAACGAAAAAATCCCACTGCTGAAATTTAGGTAAAGTATAGTAAGTGTATATATGAAAACCTCGTCAGTATCAGACCCCAAAAACTCTAGTCGTCCATCACTTAACAAAAATACGCTATTGCGTGTTCCAAAAGAAGTGCGAAGGAGTGAGTCCGGACATGCATTGGAACGCACAGTGGAGGGTAACAAAGGAAATGTACTGTTTGCAAAAACAATGTTTGAAAGCAATGCATAAAATGCAATGTTGGGCTGCATGTAAACTTTTTCTTGCATGGCATCAGTAAATGTCTGATATTTAGACTCGTACAAAAGTAGTGCTTTAGCTGTTCTGCATACGAAACAGTGATTTCTTTCATTTCTGTGTGCACCTTTTACGTGTTTCAGTGTAAAAATATCACAAAATGCAATACATCAAAAATTTTGCTTTTGTTGTCGTTTCTGCCCATGATCCCCATTTGGGACTTTTTCCAAAAACATGCATAACTTTCACTCCGTTGGTTGAAATTTGAAAATATGCCCCAAATGCTCTTAATCCAAGTGAAATTGATCAGTTCTGCTAGAAATCGCGAGAAAAAAATTTAGGCTTTAATGGGTTAAAGAAATCAAGCTTTAGTAACAGAATTCCTTGTTTTCCTTAGTTTACTCTTATGAGAGTGCGTTAGAAAAACTGATATTCAGGGTTTGAATGACGGTACCTCTTTTTTTAAGTTCTATTACGCAATTTAGTATTATTAGGCCTTAGACATTTACTTTGTACAGTATTTTAATTTGTTTTGAATATGAAGATTTTTTGAAAAATCTACACCTTTTTGAAAACAATGTGATGCGTTAAAATATAATATAGTCGAATAAAACGGGGGTTGACAGGAAACAACAGTATAAGTTAAAAGTATTTACATATAGATTCGCATTTTATAACTTTTTTCAAAACTCTAATTTTTTTTTTTTGTATAATTTCTTTATAGGATAACTAAATAAATGCATCGAAACATCCAGAAGTATTAAATTTATACGTTAATAAATTTTAAAGTTTTTCTAATGTATCGTATTTATTGCATTATTTATCGGCTTTTATTTGAAGAAGGATTAATTTTCCTCAGTCTGACTTGGCTTCTAAAACAGATTAATAGGGGAATTCCCACACAATTTGCAACAGCAAGAAAAGATTCATTTTAAACAGCGAGGTGCGTTTTAATTACACACTGAGAAACGGTTTGTGAAAATTTAATTCCGCAGTTAACGGGTTAAAAAAGAAAAATCCATTAATTATTATTTTAACAAATATCTAATTTAGACTTTCATCCAAAGTTGTATTCTAAATACATTGATGACATATTTGCTGTATTTGATAACTCTGATCACTGCACTAAATTTCTCGATTTGCTTAATTCTCAACATAATAATATTAAATTCACAGTAGAGCTCCCTTCTGACACCATACCATTTCTTGACGTTGAAATTAGGCTCAATGAAACAGGGATTGATACTTGGATATACAGAAAACCGACAAAAACCAATCTAATTTTGAATTTTAACGCGCTGTGTCCCACTAAATGGAAGTCTGGATTAATTCTATGTTTTTTAAATCGAGCCAAGCGTATTTGTTCCTCCGATTTTTTGTTTGATAAAGAAGTTAGTATCTTAAAAAAGATGTTTTTGAATAATGGTTATCCTTCATCGTGTTTTGATAAAATTCTTGCGAGCTTTCAATCTTCTAACAAATTTTCTCAAAACATTAGCTTTGAAAATAGTTTTTGTATACCGTATTTGGGTAAGGAATCACATCACTTTGCAAATCGTCTTTCTGCATTAATAAAAAACAAGTACAATTTAAAAATATCTCCCATCTATAAAACTTTTAAAGTAGTCAATTATTTTCAGTTAAAATCCAAAACTCTGTGGCTCTTTGCTCAAATGTTGTCTATAAATTCTCGTGTTCGTGCGATACGAACAAGACATACATCGGTATGTCCTCCAGACATTTGATCACTAGAGTCCGGGAGCATCTGAATTTCAAAAGTCTACAGGATAGTGCAATTAAAGATTATATTTTGTCGTGTGAAAAGTGTTCTAATAATCGGTTTGATAAAAACAATTTTGTAATAATACGTAAATGCAAATCAGAATTTCGTTCCAAGATTCACGAAGCTCTACTCATAAAAAAGTTAAGTCCAAAATTAAATCGACAAATGTTCGCAAACGGAGCTTCATATTTATTGAATATATTTTGATTGTAATATTTTTCCTTTTTTTCTTCAATGACATCATAATCTGAAATTTAATATGTATCAATTTAGTTTCTCTCTTGTTTTGATTTAAAATTTAGCCTGTTAGTCAAAAGTACAGCCTTTTTTAAAAAATATACATTGTTTTTTGTTGTTGTTAATTTTTTTTATGTGTGTGTGTAAATTTAAAGTTAATTAGTATTACTAAAATTGTAGAAACCTGATGAGGGCTGAAGTAAGCCGAAAACGTTCGTCTTTAAATAATAATTTTTTAATGTTTGTTTAATAAATGCTGAATCCATTATGGCTGCTTTTTTAAATTCTTATTTGTATATATTATCTATAGGATTACAAGTACAAAATAGAAGTATTTGTCAATCAAATTTTAACGTGGAGAGAGAGATTCTTGATAAACAATCTACATTCAAAATACCAGGCTTTCCATTATTATAAACTATTACTGCTTTGGGCTTCATTACTGGAGGTCCTGCGCATCTTCTGTTTGAAAGATAACGGCTTGTTATTGGTGTTTAATCTGAATTATGTCTGTTATTGCCTGGCTGGGCGGTCGAGTGGTTAAAGCGCCGGACTCGTGACCAACACGGTCTCGGTTCAAAACCCATTCACGCCATTATTTTGTGTCCTTGGGAAAGACACTTTATGACACATTCCTTGCTTGGTGGTCCTGGCAAGCAGTTCTAAATTACAGTCATATCTCTATTGAATTACAGGTGTACCGCAATATCTTGGCATCTCCGGAAGCAGGTCGGGGTGATTGTCTACCCTATGTATTAGCGCCTCATTCGCTTTCCTGCAAGTCAGGAGGATAAATATAGAGATAAAATAAAATAAATAAATAAATTAACTTCGTCATCTATTGCTGTAATGACAGTTGTAGCACCTACTACTATTCTACTAGCACTGGTTGGTGCAGTGTAGATAAGACTCTAACATTTTTTTGTCTTTCCATTTTAAATTTTGCAAAGATCTTAATTTTACATCTACAGTCGAATTATACGAATAACTCATGTGTTATATGTATAACATAAATGTTACACGTGGCCTGTGAGTAGCTGAATTGTACAAAATAAAAATGGGAATAACTACTTAAACACTTGTTTAAAACAAGTAAGGTTTGTACCGAACATCTTGTAGTGACACAATTTAACAGATTTTGCAAAAAAAAAAAGTTTGGCGGAGAGGGAATATTCTTAACCCATTTTGAACCGTTGTTCCTGTACAGGAACATTTTATTCGAATGAGTAAAAACTTGTTGGTTGTTTTGTATCGATGTAATATTTAAAATTAATTTTAGTTTAGTAACCTACAAACATCATTCAGAAAAAGTTTTTCTTTTATCGCGTTAACTTCCGTTTCAAACGCCTATTGGAAGACAGCCATTTTTTCCAATTCGAAATGACCTGGACTTGTGTAAAAATGCTGACTCATCAAAAAAGTATGAAAAAGTTTTATATGCATTTTGTATAGCTACAAGGCCTCAGAAACACAATGGTTTATTAGGTTTTTCGTGATTTTATCTTTCACATAATTATTTTTTAGTTTACTTTTTTTGTTCCTCTTGAGGAACAATAATCCAAATCGTTATTACCAGCTAATATTTTGAAAAAAATTCACTGCTCTGTCTTCGCTGAAAGCACTTTCTATTGCAAATAAATACCACATGACATTAGCGACGAAAAAATAACAGAACGTTAAACGATTTTATCACTTGTTGTAATCAAGAAAGCACATAGGATTCAAGCAAACACCACAATCTTGACATTTTTTTAAAGTGTTCTTTTTGCAGTTTACGCAACGTCCTTGGACTTTCCGCGTTCACAGGATCGTGTGAACCAACAATTTTGTTTATTATTCTCCTTCCACTAGGCCCTGATGGTGAAGAACTTGTATTTTTCAGTAAGTCAGCTACAACTGACCGGATAAAGTCAAAAAAATCTAAATCCGGCGAAGTTTGCAGAGTAACATGGAGCCTACACGCAGCAACGGTCAGCATTTCTATACAATTAACAAACAGCGGCCAATACCATTTCTTTGCTTCAATTGTTGATCTGTATTGACTTATGAACCTGTTAACCAGATCAACATCTCCATGTCTTGGTTGTACTGGTAGAAGCAGAACAGTTGAACACAATCAATCTTTTTCTTCTCGCGCTGGCTGTAGTGTTTAACCATTTTGGTAGGCTCAATATTATTGAAATTTGTAAACAACCTTATTGTTCTTCCATTGCACTATGGACATGTATTCGTCTGAGCGGTAGTCAGAAAAGCCACGCTCTTTTTTTTCAACAGCTTTCAATGGTCCCAGAGTACACTTTATTGTGCTGTTTTCACGTATAGTTACGAGAGCGCTTAAATCGTTTTGATGCAAGTCTCGCAGTAAATAATAAAGAAGTAAAAAGTTTGTCAAAGTAAACACGATGACAAGTAGGGTTCCCTACAATAAAAAGAAGAGCAGACACAACTTGAGGTCCAAGGGGCTTGCTACTGTCCTTTGTTTTACACGCTCCAGTGTATGTTTCAAACTTGTAAGGGTAGCCATCACTTGACGATAAAACCCAGTTTTTGTAGTCAAATCTGTTTGGCTTGTTACAAATAAACATCTTTGCGGAGTGCCTGCCAAAGTATGGTACTATTTGTTCATCAATGGTCAAATCCTTTGCAAACACGCCAAATTGCTAAAGTGAAGCATTGATTCTATTTTGTAGAGGTCGAATTTTTGTAAGTTTATCTTCGGCAGGAAGATTATTATTATCAGCAAAATAGATGTACCTTTTTCTGTCTTCAAATCTTTTTCTTGACATGGACCTTGATATCAGTGGGCAGCTGATACCATCATCTTTGCTCCAGTAAAAGCGCTGACGTGGTCGGCTGTTGTATCCTGTCAACAGAAGAATTTCGATAAACGCTTTGATCTCCTGTTTTGTTACATAAATGGCCTCGTTTCGTTGAGAAGCATACCTCTCCGTTTCACAAGCAGTTATACTGTGGATATCGTCATTGATAATACGACTGGCTCAAGCAAGGTGAGAGTGGCTGTCAGTTAAGTGCACAGCAATTGCTTGCGGTATTTCCTTTAGATTTGTTATCTTCTTCCAGGCCACTGCTTCCGCATTCTTCTTCTTTTTCTTTGGTGGTCGTTTGTTTTCTTCACTTTGAACTGCTAAAAAGTCGGAAGCAGCTTCGCATTGATCGTTATTATGCTTATGTACCTCTAACGTTCTTTCAATATTGCTTAGATGCAAATCGTTTCTGTGACACTCATCTACATCCTCCTTACTCAGGCATGGAAAACACGATCGCTGTTAAGACCCGTCAGTGTGAATACCAAAATTGTGAAAAGTTTACCACATGAAATATTTTGCAATGTTTCAAATACAATTCAATTATTAACAATACAATTCAATTCACAACTCACATGCAATACAATTGTAATTACAAATACAAATACAATTCACAATACAATTCCATTCAAATATAAGGCTTACACAATATTTACCAAATACAATATTGTGGAAAGTTTACCAAAGTAAAAGAGTTATAACTTTAATACAAGCTGACCAATTTACACTTACTCGTTGTTGTTTCATTGCTAGGTTTGATTTTGCTTTTTAAAGAAGGAGATTTTCTTTTTCTGCGTGTAAAATAACATATAAGTTAGTAAAAAAAAACAATATTTTTTTAAATTATTATTAACTAGTGATTGGCAAATTTTTATTTTGTGGGCTAATTTTTTTCAAAACTTTTGTCCAAAACAAATTTTGTTTTACTATTCTATTTATAATCCAATTGAAAACAATGTTAGCGGATGACGTCATAATTGCAAAAAATTGTTTGACAGGACCCATTTATAAGCGGAGGGGTGGCGGATTTGGCCAACCGGTTGTAGTTTGAATGTATCGGTATCCTTTTTTTCCTGTTTTTGAAACTCTTTATTTTTCACAATATAACAAAAAAGTATAAATTTGACCAAAATTAAACTGATGTTTAATAATTTTAAAAATTTTAACTTTAATTCTAGCGCAAAAATGTATTCAGCGCAATTTTAATTAAATTTACTTCAACGCAAAAATGTACCGAGATTTTCCACAAATTTAGTGAAATAATTTTCCAAATAAATTTTTCTTCGATTGGTAAAATTTGCTGCAATATCATCTTCTTACTGTAACATGTGGCTTATTCAACAGCTAAAAAATCTTTGTTGAATAAGCCATTGTTCATTTTGTGACTTAATTTTGAAAAATGCAAACTAGTTTGAGTATGTCCTGTGTTTTTCAAATAATTATTCGCTTATGACAAAAAGAATTTTTCTTAGAAAATTTAAATGTCGGTATAGGAATCCATCAGGTACAAGCTGTTAGTTTGTATAACCGATTATACGACAAAATAGCTAGTCCCGAAATAGCTAGTCCCAAAATAGCTGGTCCAAAATGGCTAGTTACAAAATAGCTAGTATACCAAAATAGCTAGTATCCCAAAACAGCTTGTTCCAAAATAGCTAGTATACCAAAACAACTTGTTCCAAAATAGCTAGTATACCAAAATAGCTAATTTACCAAAATAGCTGTTTTGGGACTGGTTGTTTAGTCATATAATCGTCTGTTTCAGTGTTACCAACATTTTTTTTAAAATTATGCTAGGTAGTTAAAAAATATATAAAATTTCTAATTTGTTTTTACAAGAAATATTTTCATTCCTAATATTTACAGTCTATTATCAAATACATATATTTCCAGGTTTAAAAAAAAGAAAAAGAAAGCTGATCAGGTACACTTTGACCCCTAACCCTAACCCTAACTCTATTTTGGTATACTAGCTATTATGGAACTAATATTCCTATAAGAATAATAAGAAATCATTGTTTTTTGTTAAACTATTTAAGATACTAGCTATTTTGGCACTAGCTATTTTGGTGTACTAGCTATTTTGGAACTAGCCATTTTGGACCAGCTATTTTAGAACTAGCTACGTATTTTGGGACTAGCTGTTTTGGGTTTCACCCGTATAACCACAATAAAATTAATATTGAAATTTTCAACTTGTAAAAACGCTTGAATATACGTGGCTCAGTTTTTCTATTTCAGAAGTGAAAGCTTCAAAAGTTGCTGCGGAGTAGAGCTTTAAAAAGTTTTAATCTTTCTTAAGAGCTTTTCATTTGTAATATTGCCAAAGTAATTCTAAAGTTGATTTTTTTCTAACTACTAAAAGATTTTAGCGTTTGCAGCCACTGTGAATTAAAAATTAAATCAAAATGAATGACACTTTTTGTTAACTACTTACTCCACTTACGATAGTCT